>CAIGRB010035396.1:82825-106901 GCA_903798255.1 Fraxinus quadrangulata | reverse complement strand
GTATTTATTAAAAATATAATTTATGTAAGGTATAATTATAATGTAATTTAATATATAATATTTGTAGTGGCGATATAATTACCCTCTAACAAAATATGAAAACAAGTTGAGACATTTTTACCCAATCACAAGAGATGACACTAGTGTTGCATGCGTCTAAGGTAGCGTTTTTCGGTCAGTTGGAATGCCGTGCGAAAGAAGTACTAGATAGACGAATGAGGTGGATTGTTAAGGAAGATGCTGTTCAATTCAGAGGAAACAATATATAACAAAGAAAATTTGCAAATATAAACCAGCATAAGATAATTTTTGGTCCCATAGATTAAGAATTAAGTCAAAGTAATTCTGTTTTTCCTATAAGATTCAAGTAAAAGAATTGTTCAATGAGAGACCATTTCACATGAAATTTTTAATTGAAGAGACGGAAGCATAAACTACACTTGTATTCTTTCCCGCTCTGGTGAATTCACTCAGCCACAGTCCAAAAAATCGGGTTAAGTTACTCTGGAGATGGTCTGTCGACTGTATCTCCGGCAACTAAATGATTAGTTCAGCCGGAAGGCAAATGAGGGAGGAATTTCTCTGGAAAAGAATGACAAAGAAATATTGATGAAATAAATTACCAATCAGGTGTGCTTCTTGGCACGACCGGTAGAAGGAGCGCCATCTTCTCTTCTAGCGCCAGACGTCTCAGGTTTTTTTGCCCAAGCAGGTGCTCTATCTGGCTCATAACGGTAATCGTAAAAGAGTTCTTCACCTGCACAAATTCGTTCTTTCGCAAATATACCCACCCTGTGATCTCCAGCCACCATAATGACCTATAAAGAGAGATACTAAATGAACAAGACCTGAATTGGCGAACATAAAAAATTGGAGATTCCCAGACTTGTAATATAAATAGAAGAATTCGCTTATTTATAGAATGTTTGATAAGACTAGTCAACGTTGAACTTGCGTTACACGTTATTATGAACAATTTTTTAAGTGCTATAAAAGTAATACTTAAATATGTGTGAATGTTAATTAATTTAGAATTAATAGCAGTGAATATATACATGACAATGAATGTTAAATCATTTATTTAATTTCTAATTAAATAAAACTGAATGTTAATTATCATAAATAGATGTGAATAATAATATGCATTTTTGAATTTGAAATTTTAATTAGCTTATAATTAGAATTAATAATAGTGAAATGCATAAATGAAGATAAACATGTTAATTAATTGAGAATTAATAATTGGGAATATATTAATGAAAACATACAAGTGAAATGAATTTGTCAAATGTACATATACATTAATGGTAACTAAATCATTAAATAAATTAAAATTATTGAAAAATGAAAAGTATGGTATTATTGAAATAATTGAATTATAGTAGGACTAGACTCGTCCAAAAAATGATTCTCACTTAATTTGATATTTATTAAACAAAACAAGAAACTAAAATCATTTCCATTATTACTATCCAGCCATTTCTATTAGTGTTACCAGATATTGTTTAAAGCATTAGGTGCATTCAATATTCTTCTATTAGCTAGTTACCTTAGCATAACAATTAGGATCAGGAGAATGGTTGGCAAACTTCAACTTATCACCCCTCCGATAAGCATCTAGCACAAACTGCGCATAAGAAAAAAGCCTCAATTTATGGTTTTCTTTTATTTTCTTTTTCCAGGGAAGGCAATTATGGGAATGTTTTTCAGATATGAAAGTAAAACGTCAATTCTATCCAAATTCTAGCAGATCATGCCTGGTCATTTAAGTTGAAGAGAAACGAAGAATTTTCCCTGTCATAGATCTTGCCACGCTTATCAGCTTCACGGTGTGATATTAGTTCGCCAGTGTACTCTCCAAGGTATTCATGCTTGCCAACATTCTTCTGAAGTATTATAAATAAAGGCAACCACACATCAGGGGTAAAAACTAAAAAACCATGCCCAAACAATTAATATATTCGAAAATTACCTTCAAGAATGCTCCCCAACCAGAAACATCTGATCTTCCCAGCAACACCTACAAATGAATACTTACGAGCGTCAACTTTGACTAATATCCATCATTGCCCTTTAATTAGCTACTAGGACCCAGCATAACCAATATTACAACACCTATTGATTAGCAAAGCTCTCCAATACAACAATGGGCATATGTAACAACTAAGTCATTGGGGGTCAAGAACAGGATTACCCTCTGTTGTTGTTTTAGAAGAAGCTTCATGTTCCTGCATTCATAATTATCACCTCCTTGAGAAGGAACCCCAAGGGTGCCATCACCACAACTGTAAAGTCGAATAAAAAAATGTAAATACTTCAATCTAATACAAAAGTGTTGAAACGGGCAAAATTCCAAGTATTTCTTCAATAACCTAAATAAAGTAAACACAATAATTCTAGGCATTCTGTAGACCATTCAGACGGATCTCATGATTATCCATGACAGTTTATAACCTTGAATGTCAAATTCTACTAGATTTTAAAATATACAGTAAATAAATAGATAAGTATGGTAAATGCACAATTTTACACACATGTAACCAGTGATTGCTCGTGGAAAAAAAAAAAAAAAGAAGTTAAATAGAGGGTGGGGTTCCTATCTTCCGATAATTTGTTAGAAGTTGAAAATATACTAGAATTCACTGGGTAAATTCCATTCGCCGGAAACTATACTTTTTCTAGTGTCAACTATGTAACTTTACATCAATTTTGTTCAATCAGAAAAATTAGTCCAATTCAGTCACTTGAACTGATAGAAATCGCTGATGTGGCCATTAATAAATTATGGCCGTCATTTATTATTGAAGTTGTACTTATTCAACACCAGTAACTAATAGTTAAATGTGACTACCGTCATTTATTGACTATCACGTTATCAATTTTCTTCAATGGAATTAGACGAAGTCACCTTAATTGAAACTATATTAAAGTGTAGTTACTAGGTTGAAATCTTATTAAAGGCCGAATGGAATTCATTTGTTAACCATCTCAGATCAACTCGAGTATCTTCTTGTCACAGGATTCATAATTTAGCATCACAAGTCATCCTATGATTCTGTCACCTGTTGTCCCCTCCTCCCCCTTCTAACCTCAAATATCCTATCCTGGTTAATTAGACAAAACCGGTAGCCAGCAATGTTATTATTTATTAATTTTGAAAGTGACACTGTTATCAAAGCACTATGGTTAGCAATAATGATAGCATCGCCAACGGTGCTAAAAGTTTCAATCACTTCTACAGAGGGACACAAAAGTTCTCCCATTTCAGTGCATGTTCGGTAAAGCTTAAATTTTTCATCTAACATATTTTTTATCACACATTTCATACAACCCATAACTTACAACCCACTATCCACACATTTTGTAGGACTCGCAGCTTATAAGTACTTAAAATCACTAAGCAAGCACTTAAAAGGCGTTTTAAATTCACTTGATGGTACTTTAAGTCGTTGAATTTCAGTGCTTCAGAAATGTAGAGAAAACGAAGTATATGGTGACAGCCAACCTGATCCAGCAATTTCGACAAACATCCGGATCACACTCTCTATCAGCAGCAAAACAAGGGCACTGACGACTTCGACACTGACTTTTAGCACAGTGACAGCCTCTAAATCTATTCTTGCAACTCTTTGGACACCTGAAAGGCAAAACAGTGCAGCAATTATCATGCATAGGTGCAAGCATAAATCTCAAAAACCATATGGACAAGTAAGCTACAACAGAAAGAGAGAGGAAACTTAAGATGCACAAAATAAATGTGGAAGTTAACATGGGATCTAAACTGCAAATTATTTTATAGAACTTAAAGAGTACTGTGTTTAAGGCAATGGCTTACCCACAGTATTTTTCACAGCAGGTACCATTAACAAGACATGGACACTCCTTTCCACAGGCTGATTGACATCCACAAGGGTTGTACTGCCGACAAGGCTGGTCTTTCCTCTCAGAAATGCGCTTCCTGATAGAATGGTACCCTGCAGATTTCCATGTGTACTTCAAGCGGCGAACCCTACCTTTCCTACGTAAAAATCTTGATCTTCTCCGTGCAGCATTGCCCTTTACCACCCAAAACAAAATGAGCATACCATAATAAAACTAATACCCAAGGACAAGTATGCAAATTAACATACGAATCGTGAACAGAAAACCTACCACAATTTCACTACCATCAGCTTTCGAATAGCCATCAGCAAAGGTCGCCCCATCGCCAACTCGAAAAAATTGCTTATTCTCAGAATGATGCATATACTTATATACCTCTGAACATGTCTTCAGACCATTCATAAGATTTCTAGCAATCAAACAGCTGCAACACAAATAAAGGTTCTCCCATTACATTGACTACATAATAGCAAGAGAAGGTAACACGTCGAATTGAGTGCTAATTACGTACATGGATATGTGACACATGGACCCGCCGACATATGATTTAAAAAATGGACACATACTCTTAAAATTATTTTAACTTGTACATATATCTATTATATGTTTGTTTTTTATGCCTTTTATTTTAAGAAATCAATACTGTTTTCATTTTTTTTATTGGCAAAATCTTTTAAATTGGATGAATGGCAATTTATTATATTTAAATTACCTTAGAAAGAAAAATCCATATAGTAGATGTAAAACATAACATGAAGTGTCCAAGAGTGTTTGCGTACTACTAGGAAGCACGGACATGACACGAATACATCAACAAGAAATTCCTCAAAAAAGCATCAACACAAGACATTCCCGATATGCTGATAAAAATAATATTCCCTCTTTTCCATAAAGATAGGCTTGCTTTCGTTTTCCACCCGTCCCAAATTATTGGTCATTTTTTTTGTTGAGAGTATAATTAATTTCTTAATTTTTCTAATTTGCCCCTATTTATCAACAAATATGAACTCAATTATTCAATGTAGGGGTATATTAGAAAATAGCAAGTAGAATTTATAGTTCCAATTATATTAATTATGCGTTCNTTGGTTAGCAATCTCTCATGTTTTTAGGTCTTAGAATTTAATATTTCATGTAACATCTCACTTCACGGTATCGTATACAATTTCTTTTGATTGGAGTTGATATTGTCGCCCAAATGTAGGTTAAATGACTAACAACTGGCGTTGTAGCTGGTAGCATATTTTTTGAGGCTCCATGATTAAGCCCCTGTTTTGGCTCCATTATTCCACATTATAATTAAAGGAATAGTAACTTTTTGAAGAATGCGTGGTTAAAAAGAAAGAAAAGTTTTTAGGTTTACGTGTAATATTATTTTATTGGAAAATGTGTGATTGATAAGAAGAGAGAGAAATATGAATTATAATTTTAATGGGGGCAAATAGGGACTTAAATTGAATTTGTTTTTACTAATTTCTGTGCGTCAACAATGTATCGACGTGTCAACAATTTAATCCCGATGTCCAACATCAAAAAATAATTTGGACACGCCACCTAACGTTTCCGACACGTGTTGGTGTTGTGTCAACACCAACTCGTCGGTCCCTGGAGGGTGTCGTTGCATCCTAGGTGTCCGACACGAGACGACACGTCTAAATGGACATATTTCTTTAATAGGAGTGTCAATGCTTCATGGATTGAGAACAAATGCTAGCAGGACAAACCCACTAACGTCAAATGAAGACAGGATGTCAAATGTAGTCAGATAGTAAAGCTACATTATTGAAGTCAAGAAAAGAGAGATGCAAGTGAAAAGCACGAGGATTTCAACTTTTATCTTGAACTGCACCAGAAACCCATTACTACTTACCAGTAAAAATAATAGCAGTCTTTTTAGTGCTTAAATAAATCCACAACCACAAAAATGCTCTGGTAATCATTGGATTAATTAACTAAGGATATACAACGTACCTTTACACTCATTTAATATAAGAGTTGAAAGCATGCACAAAGATTTTTTCAGGTAACAGAACATGGGAACCAGACATCTAAAAGAAGCAGAAGATATATATAAATCACTAACCTGGTCCGGCCATAAATCAGAAGCCCCTTTTCGTAGAGGGCCTTTTCAAATGCTTTCCAACATTTATCATCAGTTACTTCTTGTTTATACATACTCTCATCTATAAATTCTTCTTTCTTTAAGGTATCGTCACTGCTAGTCACAGGTCGTTTGCTCTCAATCTCATTTGATGCCCCACTAAGAGCCTCCCCCTGCAAAGATTTGTTGCTGTCAGGAGCAAAATACTCTTTCCTACTAGACTTTCTAGCACCTGAAGATTTCAATTTCTGTGAAGAACTAATGCCATTATTTTCTCGTCGAGGAGCCTGAAGATTCAAATCTTTAGAACCAAGACTCCCACTTGCAACGGATTCAGAGTCAGAAGCAGCAATTTTGTTCTGTTTTTTCCTTATGGCAACTAATACATGCTCCGCTATTCTCTTGCTGTTCCTTTTGTTTGCCCCACATTTTCCTGTAGATGTACACTTAGGCGAAGAAGCAACATCATTGAAGAGTTTGATTTCTGAGTCACTGCTTTCAGATATGTCTTTTGCATTTGAAGAAGCATTTTCACTTGGGAAAGACTTTGACTTCTTGCGAACAGATGGACCTCCCTGCTTCCTCTTTTGTATCTGCACAGAAACAGCATTATTAGATGCAGGGGCAGCTTTTTCTTCATAAATAACCTGCCCAGTACAGCACATTGTAGCATTTCTTTCTGACTTAAGGACCTGATGCAGAGTGAATGTAGTAAAAAGTTCTGGCAAGAATATAGCGTGATTAAGGAGAAAAATCTCTGGTGATGTGTAAAAAACATTGAAGTGCACTGTGTAGTGGCCTAAACAGGTCTCAAGAACACCGAAAAGGTACAGACAGGACATTTTACAAGAAAGGTATGGGGAAACAAATTTACGGTTAATCATTATATTATGATAATTGATGAAGACACAAGTACAAAAACAAGTACCCGTCGGTAGCAATTTGGGCCGCATGGTTTTTTTTCCACATCCAGACAGGACCATGGTAGTTGTTTCTCAGCCTAATTGAAAAACTAACATTGTAAGAGACTGTCACTATGCTAAAGAACATAAACATTTATATGATGGCATAATCAACTTACAGGAAAGATAAGATCCTGGGAACATCCATGTAGTCTGCAATCAAAAACCTGCGAAAATAAAGGAGAAAATGTTTGGACAAATATGCAAGAAAACCACGAAAAAATAACATAGGATGCACAACGTTAGAGTATGCTTCACTTCGAGTCATAGAACAAAAAAGTCAATATTTCATGCTTACAAGTCAGTGGCAAAAAAACAAATTATCAAATGAATCAAGAGCTGCATCTAGATCTTTATCAATATAAGGAAAATAAAGATGCAAGAAAACCATGAGAAATCATATAGGATTGCACAACATTATTCTTCCAGTCATAGAACAAATGAAGTCAATATTTCATACTTACAAGACAGCGGCGACAAAACAGATTGTCAAATGAATCCAGAGCTGCATCTAGATCTTTATCAATATAAGGATTCACGAAGCTTTCAAAATTTCCATTGTTTAAATCGCATGTGGAATTCTCGCTCTTAACAAGATCTTCATATCTTGCCTGTATAAGATGTTCGATGGTAGTTTATATCTGTAGAGCCAGCAAAAAGCAAATGGGAAACAGCTGGACCAAAGTTCTCACTATGACCAGTTTTTCTTTCAGATAATAATACAAAGCAAAACAATTAATCAAGAAGACCAGTTCATTGGTCAACCTCTAGTTGCACTGTATACCTTGATTTCAGAAGATTTTCTAGATAGGCACTGGGCTAACAAATCCAATGCAGCATCAGATAACCCCACTTCTTTAATAGTCATTCTGGCAAGTATAAACAAGCAGTGAAAACTAAAACAATTAGATTACCCAAAATAAACCAAAGGAATCAGAAAAAGGGGTTATTTCTGCTTCTATATTTTTGCCATTGATCAAAATCCAAACGAAATCTTGATCAAAACTAACAGGAGTTAATGATAAACAGATGATTATAATGACCAATAAGCTTTCAGTTCCAGGTCCTCTATTCTCGGTACTATGGAGCTCCCCAAATTTAGTACTTAAAGAACCACGTTGAACAAATCCTTAAATACTATGCCTCACCTAGCAAGTTATTAAGAGGGACAGCCATATCAGACCTTCACGATGAAACTCACAGTACTCATATGTTTGAAAAAGTGAAGGCAGAATTTTTTTTTACCTGAATTTTAGTTAGAAAAGAGAAGCTCCATTTTTTTCGGCAGTGATTGGACAGTCCTAAAAATTATATGTAGGGTGCGTTTGATTCCCAATATTTCCATGAAAAATGTGTTTTTCCAACTAATTTTCTACTTTTATACGTTTGATTGACAATTTTTTCACCGAAAATATTTTTCTACTTTTGGTCACGTGACCATATTTCCTTGAAAGCTAGGAAAATATTTTCTTTAGGGAGAGGTGGTTTTTTATTTTCCAAGTAATTCGCTATCTCTTTCTCTCTCTCATCTATTCTCTTTCTCTCATCAACCCACCAATAAAAAATGGACAAATATAATATTTTCTAGGTTAAAAACTAAATCTATCAAACACATTTAATTAATAATTTTCATACAAATAAGTTTTAGGCAATTTAATTTTCATACAAATAAGTTCTAGGCAATTTAATTGCCTAGAATTTTTTTTTTTTTTTCCCGTACAAATTCCATACTCACAATCAAATGCACATGTAATGCAACAGAGGAAAGTCAAGAAAACTCGCATACAAGAGGTCAAGGGGGTGAAAGGGAAGAGAAAGAATTAGGGAATACACGGGATATGAACGATGGCATTTCGGTAAGGAAAATAATATAAATGGCCCTGGCTGCAAAAGATCTAGTTATATTTCATCTTCCTGAAGAACGTAGTAATGAACCAAAAGAGGATAGTGAAAAAGGGTCGTGAAAATTCATTTTCTTAAGGAGCCAGTGACCTAAGGATTAATGAGAACAATGATCATGTAAATGAAAATTCAAACAATACTTTGGAATAAAAACTGTATCTTTATGCACAGACCGTGAAAAGGAAGAAAAGCGACAAGATGGGTTATGTGCCTCAGATATACCAACCGCAGAATATAATCTTCAAACTCAGCAAACTCTTTCTTCTCTTCTTCATCATCATTTGCTTCTTCTTCACTATCACTACAGATTAGAGCCTCGCCACCATTTTGGTCATAATAGATTCTCCTTCTGCCGACTACAGACTGGTCCTCCGTCATTCTTCGGTTTCTGCACTAAGGATATAATTGAATCAAGATAAACTTCAATCAGGGAAGCCATATAGAAGATGTCTAAGAGCTCCTGTCTGAATCCAGAAACATACTCACTCACAAATGCACATGGCCAAAGAGAATCAGCAAGTTGCACCAATGAACCCAATGGACTAGTGAAGCCAAGTCATTGTTTGTGAAATACAGATTTGGTTCAGAAGTAATAATTTTTACATTCAAAAATGAAAGGGGTAGCTGGACTTTGCTGGCCTCAAAACGTTCTGCATAACTATATTTAGCCCCTGTTTGGTATCTTTAAAAAATCTAATTAAAATCTAAGCCTATGCTTGGCCCCCATTTTTTCAAAAACTCATTTTCAACCATACATTCTCCCATAAAATAATTTTACACGTAAATCTTAAATTTTTTCTTCTTTTTTAACCACACATTCTCCAAAAAATCACTATTCCAAAATACCTTTTTTTTTTTTATCAAAATGGGGCTCAAACGGGATTAAGTCAAAGTCAACAATTAATTCAACAACACATTTCATAGGATCCACAACTTTTCAACCATACATTTCATCAACTTTTATCAAAATCTGCTAAAAATCTGATTTTAATCTCTACCAAATAGGGGCTTAATATCAATTTATAATTTGTGGATGATCATTTATATTGATATTAAAATTCAAAACCATATACTACAATTAGAAGATACTGGGAAATAGAAATGAAAGAGGATCAATGTAATGCATCCCAATAACATTTAGTTGACCCAAAAATCAACCACCCACCCAATTCACTCTAAAGACCAAGCTAAAAAAATTAATTCCTCTAAATGCGAAAAGATACATGAAGATATGATTCAGATTGTGGGATATAGCAAAATCCTACAATGCACTCGTAAGATCAAGGTGGGATATTTAGGGACATAGAATCAAGGTCGGGTAATACAAAGCTATCTATCCTCATGTTAGACCAGTGTTACTCATCTTGACATGTATCTTCCATTCATTTAGACCTACATGCAATAGAAATTACAACCCACGCATACATATTATAAACATTCCAAATGTCCAAAACACAATGTATCCTCAAATGCTTGTTTCCTCTGTTCACCAGTATTTTTCTTTCATTTAATATTCATTTGCCACTGACAATACAAACAAGCATGTGCATAGAATAAAGATATTTGTATTGGTTTCTTACTGACTTAGTCTGCTTCAGAGGGTTCGCATTTATTGCGAGTTAATAAAAAATATGAATGACAAATTAATTAAAACTGAAGCTAATTATCAAACATCAAGGGAGGTTGTATAGGCTAATCTTTTGAACTATATCCAGGATGCAATGTTACAATTACAAGCCAAATTATTTAAAACTGAACCTAATTATCAAACATCAAGGGAGGTTGTATAGGCTAATCTTTTCAACTATATCCAGAATGTAATTTTACAACTACAAGCCAAAATCACTTTGGGAGTCAGAAATGAGAGAACCTATTAAGAAATCATAAGGCAGAAGTCAAATTAGATGAATCCCATAGTTAACTAAGTTTAGCAGTAAAATGCAGGGTCTCTTACTACATGAATTTATGGCAAACACCATTAATAGCAACATTGAAGAGAAATACTAAGCTAGAAAATTTTTAGACTTATTGATGTAGATAGTACTCCACTCCATAAAGACTTTTCTATTTGACTTTTGAAGATCAAAAGGACATAGAGCACTCAAATAGGTTCTTTAAAAGTGAATGCTCTCTATTTTAAAGAGCCGGTCCTTAAAATTATATTCCAAGAGACACTTCAAATTAATATTTTAAAATAGAAAGTGGGATTGGAAAGCCAAATCCACTCTCTATATTTAAATGCATTCAAAATATTTCAATTTTAAATGCTCCATATATTGACCCAATTAAATAGTACATACAAAAAAATGAAGGGAAATAATATAATAATTTGGAGAAAAGTTGATGAAAATAAAAGATAGGAAAAATAATAAATAAATATTGGGAGTAGTAAAATTAAGTATTAAGATAAAGATGCTATTGGAGTATTTAAAAATTTTTACTAAATAATTTTATAGATGCTTACTAAATAGCAAAATACGCTATTTAAAAATAGAGAGTCCCTTGGATATACTCTTAGAATTTTAAACAATATTTTGCATCCATTTATAAAGCTTTACGAAAGTATAGAATATAGAACCAAGTATCCTACTATTTCATTTTATTCAAGTTTTATTCTCAAAAAATATTTTTTTTATTTTTCATTTCCTAAATTTTTTGTTAGATCTCAAAACGTCAAACAAAGCAGACATTGTGGAGTTAGTCCAATACATGCTGACAAATATATTTGGCTATGATTGCTTTATATAAATAACTTACCTAACCACAGTTGTAGACAACATTTTGTCCATTGTAATTGTTTTTGACCTCCAAGGCCAAACAACATAGTTATCAAGGTCGGAGGTAGAATATGAGATAAAATATAGTTAGGTATCAAAGTACTACATGAAACTATAAGAAAGTCTTCAAATGGAAAAAATACTGCATATGTTCACTGTTAGGAACCCATTTGTCACGCATGGTGTTTTATTTGACACTTTCCAGCTTTATTAACCCCTACCTATTTGTTACTTTTATACTGTGTTGCACGGCACTTCGACATGTGTCGAATACCGATACTTCTCGTACACTCTATCATGGTCATTTTTTAAAATATTAATTATTTTTAACTCGAAGTTATTATTAAATAACAAATAGATACTCATATTAAAAGATTTCAACAAGAAAAATTAATAATAAGTATAAAACTAAATTTATAATATATAAATGAAGAATTTAAAAAAATTTAATCGACGTGTCAACACGTGTCGTGTCAGTTTCTTTTGAAAAATTGCATGTCAGGGTGTTTGACACGTGTTCCAGTTGATGCATCATAGGTTTTGTACTTAAGGCTCTTTGGAGTTTGTCAATTGATGAAGGAAGTCTTTAGAAAATACTGTGGACGTAACTCTTTGAAATAGAATCTAATTTTAGCATATCCCACAGAAAGAAGTAGAAAATTAATAATGGAGTGTGAAGCATAAAAAGAAAATAAATATATTGCTGTGTAAAAATAACTTAGATGTAAATAAACAGAATGATCATCAAGAAAAAGAATATAAAGGAAAACAAAAATGCGTAAATGTAAATAAAGACAAAAATGTGCATGCTATTCAAAGTAAAGGGGAAAACACTAATAATAACACACAAATATTTCGAGTATATAAAACGAATAACAAAAAAATAGAGCAATAATCTATGGTAGAGATACAATCAACTATTGTTGAAGTTAATATTCAGTTGTCTTGATAAAATATACAAACGCCAAAATACCAAACTAGCGCAGTACCAAAGGATGACAATGACAATGTTTCAAATGTAACAATGAAAAAGTTCAATAGAACTTGTATAGTTTTCAGATATATAGAATTAATAGAATGGAAAGGGAGAATGTTTGAGTTGGAACAGTATAATAAAACATTTAACTACACTTCTTATGCCATATTCAGAGCCTATAATGCACCATCATGTACACAGACACAAGTGTCCAACACAACATGTGTCAGATAAGTCGACGTGCAATTTTTCAAAAAAAAGCACCGATACAACACATCGTTGACACGTTGATTAATTCTTTTTTATTTATATAGTATATATTTAATTTTATACTTGTTACTAATTTTTCTTATTGATATCTTTTAAATATGAGGACCCATTTGTTATTTAATTATAACTTTGAGTTAAGAATATATAATATTTCTAATAAAAACTGATCGGGGTAGAGTGTCGGTATCTGACAAGTGTCGACATGACACTTTAGTTGAAGTGTCCGTGTAACAGAGTTCAGAGCAATCTTGACGCACCTATCCAAAAAAATCCAGGCTGTATATGGTGGTAATTTTTTCACTTCTGGTAGTGTAATAGGGCGAACAGCATTTTTTACTGCAATGCTAGATCCCAAAAGAATTGCCGAAGAGCCATATCCATCATCTTGAGAGCTACTGCTATCATTATCCCCATTACTCGTACCGATACAGTTATGCATATCAATTGCATCTTTCTGCCTCTTAGCCAGTAAATCAACACTTTTGTGTGCACCAATAATCTTAAGATTGCTTCTTTCCATCGATAGTTTAAGAAGACTTTTTGTTACATCAGCCACTTTTTGTGTATTTTCTTCCATATGTTTCTGGACAAAAAAGAGGAACATAACTTAGGAGTTTATTTAAAAATCATGAACTGGTAAAA
The DNA here is from genome assembly GCA_903798255.1 of Fraxinus quadrangulata. Classification (NCBI taxonomy): domain Eukaryota; kingdom Viridiplantae; phylum Streptophyta; class Magnoliopsida; order Lamiales; family Oleaceae; genus Fraxinus; species Fraxinus quadrangulata. The sequence continues at coordinate 93,389 of CAIGRB010035396.1, read as the reverse complement.
TCAAAATTCAGTGAAGATCATGAGGATCACAAAGGGCACCTTTATGCTTACACGACGATCCAAAGCAACCTGTTTCTCAAAAGAATCAATAACTGCTAGTATTTCTTGGGCTGACAGAAGACTTTCTTGATGCCCAGTTGTCTGTCCAAGTGAGCACAAGTCCATCAAGTAGTTAAAAAAACTCCTCTTGTTTCTTATATAAGTGAATTACAAGGATAAATTATAAGTTATAACAAAGAGAGCAAAAGTCACAATGTCTACATGATCAAGGTAATTTATTAAAAATTGTTTGTTTACCCATTCAACATCAGACCGTAACAGAAACACACAACTACAGAAATTAGCATGCAAATTGCATTTAATTATTTGACCAGTGAAGACAGCTTTCGGTTAAACAGGTAAAGTCATAAAATCTAGCATTTATGCCAAGTCACAACTTTACAGCATTCATTCAAACTTCAAAACAGGATTATCAATTTCATTTATTATACGTCTTACTTTCCTTTCGTTTCTTATCTATCTAACCACTTTTTTGACATATCAATCTTCCAACTTAGGTTTGAAACTTATCGACAACGCTTCTTAAGAAATGAAGATTAACCATCATTAAGTGATGATTATCATTCTCCATAAAATAAAGTAGTTGTGTGACGACCTGGACCTCATGCCCAAGCCATTATATCATATCAACTATCCGTTTTGGAATGGCATCTGCCATCTTATCCCTTCACGGTTTTCTATTGCGTCCCTAGGCAAAGGTCTTGTTTTCGAATACTGGAGACGCGATGGAAAGCAGATTAAAAGCGTAAATGTCCTCCCCAAGCAGATAGTACGGCTTGGGAAAGAGGGCCTGGTCGTTACAAGTTGAATAATCAATGCACCTACCATATTTTGCTGCTAGTCTCTGGTTTCATATTCCAGTAAGATCACAATTTTTTCATTCTTAAATTGTCCTTAATATATTATATCCTCAAAATATACATGAATATAACAAACAATTAGTAAAATTATGGAGAGACCCTTAATATTAAATCCAGCTCTCAAAACTACCAAAGGTTGACTGAAATAAGTTACATATATTTTACATCTAGCAAGACCACGGACCTAAACTTCAGCAAAGTAAAATACAATGTACCTTCTTATTCAGTCTCCAACCATCTAAACAAACCTATCAACCACAGAGGGCTATAAAAATTGAATAGTATTTATTCAACCGAATGTAAAAATAAAATTATGGGAAATGCACCAAACAGTTAAGATTAGAATGCACTTAGGCGAATCCGACAAGGTACCTGAGGGTCAGATCGGGAGGCGGATGGAGAAGCTTTGGACGCCGACATTGCCGGTGGCGGAGGAATTGAGCTCAATCCGGCAATGGAGCTCCGAGTATAGATCCGACCCGAGCAAAGCCAGTCGTCCGTATCGGAGGAATTCGAATTTGGCGGGTCGAAATTGAATTGAAATTTTTAGAAACCTAGCCTCAGGGAGCAGTTTTGTGTATTTGTTCATCCACTTTGATTATTCACATTTCCTCTCGGCGTTCTGCTATGACAATGACAATTTGTATTTGGATTACAGTAATGATGGCCCTCTATCCTCCTTGGGTAAGGCATAAGTCTTTAGCAGCTTACCTTGACAAATTTTAAGCATTTCTTTTTTAGTAAATACGAAATTTTAATAAAAATTGATGAAATATTTATTTAAAATTAATCATTGATTTTGACTTAATTTTTTATGAAACGGAAACATTTTTTACAAACTAACAACTCCAGTCATAGCTAAACCCATTGTGAACAGTTGTCACGTTTTCTATTCCTAAACTCAAAATTGCAACTCCCTTTTCGTTCTGACTCGATTTGTTTTAGCTTAAAATTTTGATAAAAATTTAAGTTAAAATGAATAATTAATTTTAAATATATATTTTATAGAACTCACAATTTTTATTAATTTTTAAATAATATATTTCATGAATTTTTATAGCTAAACAAAATAGGGGAGAAAGGTTGAATTGCAATTTCCATTACCTTCTTTTCAACAAATGCCCCCATCAAAATAAGAAAAAAAACTCACAAATGCATAAAGTTTCTGAAATATTCTATAATTCACAACTATCCACGTGGGCACTTTTTGGTTGTTGTAGTAAATAAATAGAAACTATACTGCAAAACCACGGGTTTAACAAAAGTGAGTTGAGAAATGCTTCGTTTTAAAGGTTGAAGATAAAAATACAATACGTATAATAAAATAGATACATTTGTTATAATTTTTCCTTGATTTATAGAGTTGGTTCTGTTGACATCGATTTCTGCACTGATGACGTGGTCAACACATTTCGGTTCCATTCACGTCCATGCTTATCTCTTGCACGCTTAGACAAATTGTTAGGAGCACATGACATTCTTCAGTGGTGGGGGAGGCGGCCGTGAATACTACGACAATCAAGTCAGTCAACTTATATATTTAGGAGTAGGATGAACGAGAGATATGAGCCACAATAGTGTTTGTGGCACCTGCGTTTATATGACAACAAATATGAGAGAGAGACACAGAGAGAGAGAGAGAGAGAGAGAGCAATATTACTTGATTGAGTAAAATTGCATTATCTTGAAGTCGCAAAAATGTGTGATTAGTCGAAGATATAAAATGGTTAACAAGAGACATGTTGCCACATCTTGACAGTTGAGAATCTCTTCATAGGCGCTATTCCATCAGTTCTAGTTGTTCGATAAAATTCAGCAAGCGTATAAGATCATTGTAATAGATAAAGTTGGTTGAAAGATATCGTCTCACGAAGAATAATGTTTAATTTTGGTTTACTACATCTACCAAATTCGATATGTTGTAACACAAGAGTTTTGGATGATTTTGTATACCAATTTTAACTAGGAGGGCAATTAAAATGGGGGGTTTTTTTTTTTTTTTTATCAAATATCTAACAAATGTATTGAATTTTCAGAATCCACCTATTTATATCTAGTTTCAATTCTTGACTTGTGTATTTAGTTTGATTTATATATTTATGACAATTAATAATCATTTAATATCTAACATTTTCTCTCAAGATATATTAAATATATATTTAACACGACCCGATCCTATTCCTAGTTCAAATTCATATGAAAAGCATATATTCAATCACATGATTATTTCATACAATTGCACACGTCATAAATATTATCTCTAATATCTATTGTATATGTGTTAAATATGCAATGTTCTATCTATTGTGAGTCTCCCAACACTACGAAGAAATAACAAGTTATTTAAATGGTGATTAAGTATTCAAACAACACATAATTAATGTATATTTAATCAAGAGCACAATAATTAATTAAAATTACTCAAATCTTGAATTGAAAATTTTAAATCAAAAGGCTTCATCATCCATCCAACACATGAAGAATTCTAGCCTAGCATATATATAATAAAATTACACAAAAAGAGTTGAAAAGACATCACCCGAAAAATAAGAAATAATAAAAAATAGGAATTTTCCACGTTCTTGACTTGAATCTTGAAACCGGATAAAGAATCTTCAATTCATATGCAATACACCTTGATTTAATCTTGCTAGGCTAGTTTTTCACCTTCAAAATATGTGGAATATGATTAAATTTAGGTACAATGGAGGTTGGGGACATTCTGATCGAGTTTTGAAATATATAGAATACAAATTGATTGCATTCTAAAATATACCGAAATTAGATAAGGAAAAAATATTTATTTTTTCCATTTTACCGTAGGGCGTGCACCTAGGCTTAACTAGGGCATGCGGCTTAGGTTATTTTGGAGCTGCAAGAAGTCTCAGAAGCTGCAGGAAGTTTCAGAAGAAAATGAAGCGCGCCTCTCCTCTACAGGCCTAGAAGCGCACTTAGGCTTGTCCCGAGCAATTTTTAATATTTTTGTTATAGCTTTTTATCTCAATATTCGCGATTGAGGCGATTAAAAATGTTTAGGAAAGATAACTCAAAGGGATATAATTTTGCTAGAAATAAAATTTTTCAAATTCGAATATTTTCTATATCAAAAATGAGTTTCAATATGAGGCTGAAAATTCGAAGCATAAATTTTCCAGTTAGAACTTGATGTGTGATAATATTTGACTATATTTCATCGCTTTAACTTCTTTTCTCATCCAATTGACACCTAAACTGTCGAATCTCTATCGTGGGGTTCATCACAATGTTTGAGTATTTGCACGTTAGTCCTCAAATTTTGGATCTCTTACCCATTTTCCCATTTTTTTCTCTAATTCTGCATTAAAACATGAGTTTTACGTATTGAATACAATACATAACAAATTATGTGATATTTCATCAAAAGAACTACAAACTGTCAATATTTAACGCTCTGAATAAGTGTATAAATACACTTATCAAACATTTAAACTTGAACATTTATTTGTCCTCAAATAAATCTATATCCTAACTTGAAACAAACATACAAGCATGTACTGCAATCAAGTAATGCAATAAAATATGGTTAGCTAACCTTTCATTTGTCTCATATTTGAAATCATGACAATAAATATATTAATAGCTTCAAGGTTACTTTACCAAAATCAATATTCACATTTTCAATGCAACATTGATGTGTGTGTACGCGGAGAATTAATTAGAACATCATAAATTCACAAGCCTTGGTGGTCAAATTTTTCATTTTATCACTCTTAAGATTCACAAACCCCCAAACTTATTCTTTTCACTCTTCCTATGTTTGATTTAAGGTTGGATTTTCATACTTATCTTTATCTCTCTAGTTTAGATGGATTTTACTAATTGCAAGTTAACATTTCAACAAATAAGGATTCTTCATATATTTGATTGCTTCAATCTTCAAGACTCAACTAAGCTGATAATTTCTTATCAAAAGTCAACATTCTCAAACAAGTGTTCGGGACTTAACCAAGGCAAGTGGTGCGACTTCTGTTTCATTCACCTGTTTTTTGTGATTTTCTATTTTTTTATTTGCAGCATTCTTTCTATTAATCTTTCTAAATAACCTATGTAGCGAGCTTTTGACCGATGACTCTCAACTCAGATGATTTTAGGGTAACAAGTTTTAGACACCTTTATATGCTTAATAACTAGAGTCATAAAGATTACGAATAAAAGTTTCCAAATATATATAATTTTTCTTTTGCATTATTTAGTGCAACTCCCCTCATTAAACACATTTTCAAAAGAATCAACCTTTAATTTAAGACTTTCACCCAATTTTATCTCGTTGATCATAGACAATCCATACATGATAAATTTTCACACATAATCCTTATTCATATCTATATCTTCTTACAATAGTAAATCACCCCCAAACTATACTAAATTAGTCAAATGATGCATATTTTAATGTTTTGGATTTAGCACCTAAGATCTACTAATTCAACCTATCATTATATAAATCAACTAAATCCTTTATAATGTTTACATCGATTCATGTGCACAAATAATATCAAATTTTACATAGAAAAACATCAATCAATCTAGCATGCTACTTATTCACTGTTCATAATTCAACATGTGATCTCAAATAAATTCATCATTACCGGCCAAACCATCTAACCAACACAAACACACAAATAAAATAAGAATATATATATATTGGAAATTTTCAATTTTTCTTGTACTTTTCTTATAATAAAACACACACAATAACAAACAAAAGCAAAAACTCTATTCCCACTCGAAACTTAAAATAAACATTATTCTCAATATCATAGAGTATAAGTAGACATATAAAGGGCAATGAAGAAAATACTCCCTGGATTTATAAGGAGGCAGCGAATGCTATCGCATGAAGTGCAATAGTTTATTTGTCAATGTCAGTTTGAATGTTCCACGATATCATGTTCCTGAAAAATCAAATAGTAGAGATCATATAACCTTGAACAAGTACTACTTAACCCAAACATCTCATAACCAACAATAATTTTAAAGGCCTAAGGTGAGATGGAGCATGGATGGTGATACCTATAAAAATAAAATTAAACTTTTATCTTAAATCTATAAAGCAAAATAAATAAAAAGAGAAAGAAAATTGGGTTGTCTACCCATAAACGCTTATTTATAGTCTTTAGCTTGACTTGTTATTTTGACTACTCACGGATGCTTAAAAAGGGAATTCATAGCCCCATCCTTTATTGTCCACAACTGATAGTTCCCAAATTGATCATTCTATGTTTCAACCAGTCCTCTTACACCCTTTTGCAACGATGACTTATAGTCATCATTTTCTTCTATTTCTACCATCTGAAAATCTTCAAAATAGGATGGTTGCCTGAACGGATTATCCATGTTAAAGCTCTGCTGCTTATCTTCTACCCTCAAAAGTAGCTCATTTGTTTCAAAATCTAGCAAAGCACAAATAGTTGATAGAAATGGTCTTCCCAAAATCACTAGTATTTGATGTGTTTTTTCTATGTCTAGAATGATGAAATTCACTGGAAAAATAAAGTCTCCGGCCTTGGTTAGCATATCTTCCACTATTTCACAGGGATGCTTCAATGTTCTATCCGCTAACTGCGGGACTATTGAAAATGCCTTACGATCTCCCAATCCTAGTTTCCTATAAAGAGGTAAATGAATCAAATTAATACTTGCTCCAAAATCAATTAAAGATTTAATACTATTTAAACTTCCTATATAGCAAGGTTAATTGAAACTCCCTAAGTCTTTTAGTTTTGGCAGGAACCTATGCTATATGATTGCACTACACTCTTTAGTTAAGGCCATTGTTTCATGTTCAAACAACTTCCTCTTCTTTGTCAACATCTCATTCAAAAACTTGGAATAGTTTGGGATTTGAAGGATTGCATCAATGAAGGAAATGTTGACATGCAGCTTTTCAGGATCTCCAGGAATTACGTAAATTGTATCTTCAACTTAGTGTTTTGCAATCTTTGAGGAAATGAGGTTGGAGGTGTGAGTGAATTGGCAGGAATGGTTGCCTTAACCTGTAGATTGTCTGAATGTTTTTGCTACTCATTCTTTGTTGATTCTTCAGTCTGCTCTACTTGTTCCTCTCTCGTTGTAGGTACCTGATCACTCTCAGTCTATTTCCTCCTTGTACTGATCTCTGCCTTCGCAACCTTTGAGTAAATGGGATGGATGGCACATAAATTCGATCACATTGAGCAAATTTGATTCCTAGCAAATAGTCCATGTCCCTCTCCATAGCTATGACAGCCAATACCTACTCCAATGGGTTCTTCTATATGTCACTGGGCAAAACATCATGTGATCTATTGGATAATGCAACTACAATCTGCCCCACCTGATTCTCTAAGTTCAAAGTAGAGGCTTGCTAATTCTGAATTACAGTTTCAGTCTTGGTGATGTACTTAAAAAGTAGATCCTCCAAAGATGCTCTATTCTCATGTTGCTGAGTTTTTGGTGGATTGCTTTTCATTTAATATCTCTGATCCTGATTATTTACCCACAAAAAGTTCAGATGCTTGTTCAAGTCAGGATGATAGTGTTGGGTAGGGGTTGTTCTGTTGCATTTGGAAGTTTTGTGCTTAACTGACATCAGTAGGTTAAACCATGTGAGTGGAAGCAAGAGAGCAATTGGCAGTAATATAATCTGCTCTACAACCTATATAGACGGGTGTTTGTTGATGTAACATGCTAACAGACTGGGATAAGTTACCAAACTTCTTCATTATTACCTCTATCTATGCTGCTAACAATGTGACTGCATCTATGTTATGCATACTCGCTGCTTTGGAAAGTCTCTTTCGATCAGCTAATTAGCTTGATTTTCAGCAACCCTCTCATAAATGTCGAATGCATCATCAATCTGCATCGTCATAACTGAATCGCCTACTTAAGCATCTGCTATGTTGCGAAATCCAGGGTGTAGTCTATAGTAGAAAAGATATACTTGTGTCTGATTAGGAATGTCAATATTTTGACACTTCCTAAATGCCCTCTTAAACCTCTCCTATGCCTCTGAATATATCTCAAGATCTCTCTGTTTGAAAGTACGTATTTCGTTCCAAATTTGATGGACTCGAGATTGCGAGAAGAACTTTATAGTGAATTTTTGTACCATGTCATTCCACAACACGATACTTCCGACAGGTAATGAGTAGAGTCATGGTTTTGCGCTTTCCGTCAAGGTGTGATGGAATAAAAGCATTCAAAATGCATTTGCTGACATCCTTTTATGATTGATAACTTCGCACAACATGAGAAATCTTGAATATGCTCTTGTGAATTTTTTGTAGCTTTCTCGAAGAATTTGGAAGAAATTGATGACATTTCATCAAATGTGGAAGTTAGCCTAGTAGATGATAAGAGGTAGCACTGGTGTAGGCATTAGATTCACATAATTTCTTATTAGTATTCGGCTCTCGTTCGCAATAGGTATCTGTAGAGCTGGTAGTGGTTGTTGAATCAGATCATAAATCTAATTTTGATTTTGATTCTCATTCATTACCCTTGCTTTGTTCTCTTCTATACTTTCTGAATGTTCTTTCGATCTCAGGGTCTAGTGGAGCTTGATAGACTTGCATAAGCTGATGACAACCTGAAAGCAGCGAAAACGAAAGAATTAAGGTATATAATGAATAACCTAAAATAAAAAGAACAAATATCGAATATAATATAAACTAATAAATTAAAATTAAAACCGTTATTCCTTGGAAACGGCGCTAAAAGCTTGTTTGATAAAATCCTGCAAACTTATGGGATCGTTGACAAATAATAGATAAAGTGAGTTGAGAATTATCATCTCACGAGAAATAATGTTTAATTTCGGTTTACTAATTCTACCAAATTTGATATATTGTAACACAAAAGAGTTTTGGATAATTTCCTATACCAATATTAACTAAAAAATGTTTTCTCTTATCAAATATCTAACGAAAGTATTGAATTTCAGAATTCACCTATTGATAACTAGATCTAATTATTGACTTGTATAATTTGGCTTGATTTATATGTTTATGACGATTAATAATCCTTTAATATCTAATATTCTCTAACAAGATATATTAAATATATACTTAACACGACAAGACTCGATCCGATCATATTCCTAGTTCGAATTCATATGAAAAATATGCATTCAATCACATGATTATTTGATACTATTGTACACACCATAAATATTATTCCTAATATTTATTACTCGTGTTAATTGCACATTAGTCTACCTATTTTGAGTCTCTCGATATTACGAATAGGCAACAAGTTATTTAAATGGTGATTGAGAACTTAAACAATACATAATCAATGGATATTTAATCAAAATCACAATAATTAACTAAAATTACTCAAGTCTTGAATTGAAAACTATAAATCAAAAGGCTTTATCATCCATCCAATACATGAAGAATTCTAGCCTAACATGTCTATAATAAAATTACATAAAAAGAATTGAAAAGACATTACCTGAAAATAAGAAATAATGAAGAAATAGGAATCTTCCATGTTCTTAACTTGTATCTTGAAACTGGATGAAGAATCTTCAATTTCATATGCAATTTACATTGATTTAATCGTGCTAGCCTTGTTCTTCGCTTTCAAAATATGTATAACATGATAAAATTTAGGTCTAGTGGAGATTGGGGATATTTTGGTCGAGTTTTGGAATATATAGAATACAAAAAAATTGCATTCTAAAAGATATTGATATAAGAAAAGGAAAAAAAATTCTCGTTTTACCTTGGGGCACACTGCCACTGGACTAAAGTTCTCAGACTAGAAAACTAAACACCGTGCGACCTTAACGCAAACAATTCCCGTCCCTACGAGAATATATTAAGTTAGCATTCCCTCGCCCCCAAAATAATTCAACCTTGATAGGCTAAATTATAACAACTTTGAGTAGAGATTTTGAAGTAATAAAGATAATATGAAGAACAAGTAAGTTGGGGAATTTTCTCTTTGTATTCACAATAGCTCTCAACTCTCATGAATTTTCACATATTTTTTTACAATGGGATTGCATCCCTATTTATAGGCAAAATCCTAGCAAAATATCTTGCCTTAAACCTCCTTAATTAACCTCCTTTGACCAAGGTAGCAAACTTGGACATTGCTTCTTGCAAGTGAATTTCCCATGTGCAAGCCATGTCCCTTTCATAGTTACCAAATTGGCTTTTGCTTCCTTCCTTGGCCTTTAGTCTTGCAAGTGGCTTGAGTGTTCAATTTGTGCAAGACTCCCAAAATATCCCAAAATATCCCAGCAATTCAGCCCATGGTATTTTCCCCTAGAAAACCACCTGGTGTGCTGGAAAAACTGCCCATGTCATGGCCATGTCACTCCCCATGTCAGGCAGCCTGCATTCTGTGTTGCTGTGTGCTGCCTGTGTCCTGCCATGACTGCAGTCGTGTCTGGTCGTGTCCTGGTCGTGTCCTGGCCGTGTCCTGCAATCTGTCTGCGATGTCCTGGCCATCTGCAGCTGTGTCGCCGTGACTGCAACCTGCACCCGAATTTCCCAGGCATCACCTGGACACGAACCTGACACCGCGGACACCAGTCGTCTAAACACCAAATTTAGGTGACACCGGCATCGCCATGTACCTTTGAAGCTTAGACCTAATCAACCATAGGTCTA
>CAIGRB010035396.1:69057-81238 GCA_903798255.1 Fraxinus quadrangulata | reverse complement strand
TGCTGGGAATACTGCCCATGTCATGACCATGTCACTCCCCATGTCAGGCAGCCTACATTCTATGTTGCTGTGCTACCTGCGTCATGCCATGACTGCAGTCTGTGTTTGGTCATGTTCTGCCTGCGTCCTGGATGCTGTCTGCAATTTGTCTGCGATGTCCTGCCTGCGTTGCAGCTGTGTCGCAGTGCCTGCAACCACACCCAAATTTTCTAGGTATCACCTAGACATGAACCCGACACCATGGATACCGATCATCTAAACACCAAATTTAGGTGACACCGACATCGCCATGTACCTTTGAAACTTAGACCTAATCAACCATAAGTCGACTTCAAATTCCCACTTTGTGCCATGACACCCCCGTGTCATGCTTGATCTCATGTCACCACTTGCGGTCTGTGACAGCACGCCTCAGGTTTGGAGCTGCAAGAGGTCTTAGAAGAGGAGGAGGCGCGCTTCCTCTACATGCATAGGCTTGCATCTAGGTTTTTTTGAAACAATTTTCAGTATTTTATCATAATTTTCTCCCTCAATATCCAATTGAGATAATTCAAAGTGTGTTGAAAAGATAACTCAAAGAGCTACAATTATGCTATAATAACATTTTTCCAATTCGAATGTTCGATATGCCAAAAATGGGTTTCAATATGAGGCTGAAAATTCAGAGCATAACTTTTTTGGTTGAAACTTGATGTGTGATAATACTTTGACTATATTTCATTCTTTTAACTTTTTTTCTCATCCAATTGATATCTGGCACTCTCGAATCTTCATCGTGAGGTCCATCACAACTTTTAAGTATTTGTACTTTAGTCAACAATTGTTGGATCTCTTATAATTGAGTAGACTGACAAGTTGACTTGATGAGCGGCTGCTGTAGAGAGGTCACATCAATCAATCATAGAAGTTCTTATACGAATGATCTTTCGAAGAAGGTGCCTTATACACCTGAAGACTATTCGTTTTAGATTGGTGCTACAACATTTGACATTGCCTCACCTTGTCCATGGAGGGTTCAACATAGTGCATCACTTCAAATATTGAAGGGCCTCAAATAGGTCAGGTAGGACAATGATGTGGAGTGTGGGTATGGGTTCTATTATTATGTGGCTGCCACGTGGTCATTTGTGAAGTCTCAATTAGGCAGAGTAATAGTCCTTGAAATTCATGTATGAATATTCATATAATGAGTAGGACTTTTTAGGTTGAGGTACGTTACCCTTGTTTTGTGGTCCATCATTAAAGAAGTGATACTTTAGAGTGAAGTACTATTGTTACACCTCATCCACTTTAATGTTTTTCCATGAATAGGTATGCTTTATTATTGTGATGATGCTATGCAAATCGACTCAATGTTGTATAGATCGATTAGGGAACGTATTTGTTGATGTTTCTCCATGACTAGAGGCGCCTTAGGTTGTAGAATCTATCGGTAGAAGCCCGACATGGTGGGATCCATGATTGCAACGGCAACACTAGATTTTTTCATCTAGGCCAAATGGCCATTTTTGGGAGGCTCGACGTGGGGTGGGTTGAAGGGTTTCAGATAGGGATCAAATCTATCAACAATGATGGTCGAGAATGGTGGTTTGGGCACCTTAGGATGCGTGCCCGTTGGCTCTTCCATATTTTTACCCAAAATCGCCTAGAGCTAGGGAGAAAACGATAGCAATTGAGGCTCAATGTTGTTAATGTAATCCTTGATTTTAAAGTACAATTCTAGCTGCAGTAATGCTATTTATAGTGCATGACTACCATAGTCATCAAATGTGACATATACCTAATCACTTAATTATTAAAAAATTAAGTGATTAGATATATATCACATAGATGACTACAGTAGCCACTCGCTAGAATAGTATTACTCAGCTAGTTATTGAAGTGTTGAATTGCTATTGGTTAGCTAGGAATATTCTACACGTGCTTGTAATTGTTGTATCTATTTGTGTATCAGTGCATCTTGTATACAATTGGAAGATCAATGAAGCAATGTTATGGAGAAAATTGTTCATCTCTTTACTCTAAAATTTAATTGCTTTGAATGGACCTTGTTATTAGGAAAACCGAGCTTAAATTTTTTTTATTGTACCATCCAGTCAATGGTGTATACCAAATATATACATAAATTAACTGTCATATGTATGAAATCATGGGTACAACATTTGATAAATGAGCGATATTAGAATACTTTTATGATCGACAATGCTTATCCAACAAAAGATGCGCATAAAATTTGCCGGTCTATAAGCAAAGTCATTTTAGCAGATCAACTACTCAAACAACTGCAGCATCAAAACTAAATTCTGCATGTCGGCTTTATTTCAGTACCATTTATGCAGTTCATCAAGCAGGTTTTTTCATGCTGCTACCTTTCTTTCGTCTCCACAGTAGCTTTTTTAACAAACCTCTCCAATCTTTTTTCTTACAAGGGGAAATAGCCATTGTCCTATCTTGTTCGTGATTAATTCTACTTGAATTGGTAAACCTTACCCGAGACTCTAATGCCACATCGGTGCTAACAGCAGAATGGTTGACTCGATCTTGAATATGTTCTTTGCTTGAAGAAAAACTAAGATCGCAACTTTTAACATAATCCTCGGCCAGCATTTTGTCGAGTAGAGATGATCTCTGGCTAATATTTCTCTTAGATGTCAATATGACCTTGTCAAAAAGGGTTGCATCTGTCGGTGAAGCCAAATCCTTAACTTCCTTATCAAGGTTTCGTGCTGTTTCTTGGCACTCAACCCATATTTGTGAAGCTCCCGTGACCTCCCAATCCTACACGGTCAACAATCAGTATGAACTAAAATTGTAGCAACGTGTAACCAAAAGCATTTTCTTTATGCTTATAAACTACTATTATTTACAAGTGAATCCCAAGGATAGTTTTTCTCTTTTCCCTTTTATTTACTGAGCATTTTTGGCGAAGCTTAAACAGAGGTGAAGTTACTTTTAAGTAGTTTTTTATATCCAAACATATGGATAACTACTTTTCTTACTTTTTAAGTAAAAAAAGTTACTTCTTTGGATGTACCTCTTGCCATATTATCAAAATACACAACTTATTTCCAGTTTTGACCAATAAAAAAACTACTTATTTTAGAACTTATTCATTATAAGTAAACTTTTTATGCTTAGGCAAACATGCTCTTACTCTTTCAGGCAATCTCAATTATAGTCTCAACCATATTTCTCCCACGAAGAAACCATGAGTGATCATCAAAGATAAATTAAATAGAATTCATCTATATTTAAATGTTTCATGACATAATGAGATCCATTTTTTTCTATTAACACTGAATTCTGTAGTCTGTCCTGCAATTTTCCTTTGACTATTTTTTTTTATGAAGTTTCACTTTTCTGCATGAAAAGTTTTAATCTATCTGAATAAAACGAAAGGACTCGTAAAATTAACTTTCTAACTAAAATATTAAAAGGATAGCATCACTTAGACTACTATTTATCGGACTACATTTGAAATTTCAAGGCCACAAGAAATATTATATGGCTGGGTTTGAATCTTACATTTTTGAGTTGTTTTTCCCCATGCTTTCTGTCATCTGAAACTTCCTTGCTCGTCATCCTGAAATTAAAAATAATGTCAGCCCCAGAAATGATGTTTTCACATATAAACATTTGAATATGCATACCCTTTTGGCTGGATTTGTGGGTCATAGCAAGTTGCTTCTAGTCTTTTACACGAGTCATTTCTTTTTTCCAGCTCATTTTCTAAACATGAAATCTCTTTATTTAATTCAAGATTGCCTTCCATAAGCTGGGTCTCGGGATCTTCTTTCAATGTCTTATGCTTTCCAATTTGATCTTCGATTTTTCCCTTTGATTGCTTCATAGTTTCCATCTCTGATTGCGATGTCCCCAAAATTCCATTAGACTCCTGCATTTGGACCACAAAGGATTCGCTCTTGACAACATCTGATTGAGGCCTCACTTCCAAATCAGCAGTTAAAGATTCGTCATTTTTAAATTCAACATTCAGCCTTCGATCTTGCTGAACTTCCTCCATTTGACAAGCTCTGTTATGATCATTCAAAGAAGATTCTGTGGGAATATATGGCATCTCATTGCTTTCCAAATGCAATTTGTTTGATTGTGCACAACAATTGATCAATTCACTATCCAATTCACTATCACTTTGTGATTCATCCCAATCAAAATGATTTCTTATTGCTTCTTTCATGCTTGAAACGTCCTGAAGGGAAAAGCAATGGTTCATGATCCATTCCAAAGTAGAAGCTACTTGTTGGGCAAACTGTTCAAGACTGGCTGTTCCATTCAACAAATCCTTGCAAGTGCAAACAAAGTCTTGTATAATGGAAGACAGTTCAGAAATTTTCCATTGAAATACGCGAATGACGTAGCCTGTTGTGAATTCTGAATTCTTATATGGTAAGAGCTTATCATCCATCCCCAAGTAAGATTCTGCTACACTGTTTTGCAGACATGGCATGTTTATTCTTTCAATGAGCTCAAGCATTTTGCATACCGATATGCTCACACTTGACTGAAACTTCTGGCTACTCTTTTTCGCAGTTGAGATATTATAGGAAGTTCCTCTAACAGATGCGTCAGTGCTTAATGAATTATTTGCTAATTTCTGATAAATATTTCCACTAACTTCAGGAGAGGGTGATGCATCAGTCAAGTATGTAGTTTCCTCGGCATGAATACTTCTAGGGTTCGAAGTGTTTATATGTGCCAAAACATCTTTGATATCCTCTAATACTTCACCTGGGCTTCTTTGTGTTGCAGAACTTTGCTCCAAAAGCAATTTCAACGTGTCACCAAGCCAACCGGGCTCCTTATTGACTACTCTGTTATCAGATTGAAATTCTTGGCTAGAGACCAAACCTGACGGATGACTAATTCCGTTACCTTCATCTGAGGAATGATAGGAACTTCCTGTTGGATAATCAACAGAAACTACTGCTAATTTTTCCATTTCTGCAAAGTCATCCATGAGTTTCATTTCTGAAGTTCCTATAATTTTGTGAGATGCTGAGTCCAGTTGTTTTTCAGTTTTGAAATGCTCCAAATCTGAAATCAAAGCAGAAGCCCAAGACTCGGGGCAGCTGGCCTTGTCATCACTGCCCATATCAGACATAGATGCTTGTGATAATCTTGAAGCATTACAAGCATACATGGTTCTAGAAAATTCAAGTTTCTTCGGTTTCTTGTTATGGGTTTCCTTGAGAGTCCTGTTTTCTTCTTCCATTGCATGCAACTGCTCAGTAAGGAAGTCGATCCTTTTGCTCTGGGTATCAGCAGTCACATCTACAGAAAAGTCCATTGAACCAACCAGAGAAGGATACGATTTTCGTCCCCTCACTTCAACTTGATCCCTACCAAGCATTGCAATTTCATCCTTCATTTTTTCCAAAGCAGCAGGGAGAGGCAACCGCTTTTGGACCAGGAAACGTAACCTTTGACATTCTGATTCCAATTTTGCAATTTTCTTCACGCTTTCCAGGTGTTGCTTTTGTGCAGCATCAGGCATTCGACGATTGAATTCTCTTTCCTCATTCCGAATATCAAACTCCTTCTCAAGAACTTGAACCTCGTATTTGAGAGAAACATTCTCTTTTTTCATAGATTCTATTCTAGACATAAGAGCATTAGAATTGGCCTCTATCTGAGCCCTGTATTTGTTCAGATCTTCAATCAACTTGTCTTTTCCCAAGAGAGCTTTTCTGAGTTGAGTATTCTCAGCATCCAATTTGGTAAGCCTCTTACCGGCCTCCACTAACTTTTCATCTAATGTGATCTTAGTAATCTCAAATTCTTTTGACATCTTCATCATAGTATCATGAATTCTTTTCTCCTGCTCTTCTCGAACAAATTGCAAATGTCGCATGCACTCCTTCAGAGCAGCATCTAAGTGACATAATCTTTTTTCAGCAGCTTCTTTCTGCTGTAGAACATTGTCAAGTTCTTGTTTCAAAGATATTGCTTCTGTCTCAGCATTCTCCCAGCCTATATTTATAATTTATCAAGGAGATCAAATGCCCAACAGTCGGGCAAAAATTTCGAGAAATTCTTCTCTATGTAAAAACCATGCAGAGTGAAAACACACAAAGGAGAAAGAAGTTAATTACAATATTGCTGAATAGTATTCACCTGCAATAGCTTCCCGAGCAATCTTCACCTGTTTCTTAGCAAAATCATCCTTGCCATTACACTCGGCGAGGGCAGAAGAAAGCTTGCCATTTAATATTCTAATATCTCTTTCCAGTTCGGCCTTCTCTTTCAGGAGCGTCTCAGCCTGTGGAAACAATGTATCAGTGGTGCCTGTACACGATGTACCGTCACGGACACATGTATTTGATATGCAATTTTTCAAATAAGTACAGACGGACACGTCATTGACACGTTAATAAATTCTTTAAAATTTTTCATTTTTATAAATATAAATTTAGTTTTATACTTGTTATTAATTTTTCTTGTTGAAATCTTTTAAATATGACTTAAAATCTTTTAAATATGAGTACATATTTGTTATTTACTAATAACTTTGAGTTAAATTATATAATATTCCTAATAAAAAAGAAAAATGATGATGGTAGAGTGTCAAAGAAGTGCTGGTATCCGATATGCGTCGGGACACGGAACACCCTACACTAGTTGAAGTATCCGTACAACACAAAAAACAGTATGTTACCAATGCTAAGAATAACAAACTATTTTTAAAAGAAAATTACCTGCAGACAAATGTAATTCACTGATATTAAATAATTGTCATTGCTTGCTAATAATTTTAGTATTGTTGCACCATTTCAATTAATATACCATTTTGGTGTGATTGAAATGCTACATGCTCTGGAAAATTTAATAAAAAGAAATGTCTCTATAAAGTTTATTACACCTGCCTCTCAATTCAAGGGCAAAATAATTTGCTCAACAAATTGGTTGAGTTAGATATTTGTGTAGCCACATTGGACAACTCAACTGCTAGCCAAATCCAGATTGACATTTGTGGAAAATGTGATCTGGGATAGAGGAATATGCAAGTACATTAAACCCATTGTGATATGTAGGAATGATACATGAAAATATTTGGACGCCAAATCTTAAGCCCATAGCATCAAATAAAATGGATAAGGATAGGATAAGCAATTGAACCTGAGTTAACTCCTCTTCATTTATGCTCAAAGAAATGTTTGCTTTGTCAGCTACTAAGGTCTTGTCCGAAGATTTTTTCTTCCAAAGCCATGACTTGTTATCCATTGTGTTTCTTATAATCTTCCAGCTCAAACAGATTTAGAAAAGCGACAAACTTTGTCAAAACTGAAAAGTTTTCAGCCCCGGGTCACACGTCCAAAATTTCCTTGCACTGAAATGAAGTGTCACTAGTCTAGACCAGCCACATTCTACAGGAGAAAAGGAAGGTTTACGTTAGAGCAAGTGAAAAAACAGACAGAATGTGAATTTGACCAATTTAGTAAAAACAACCCAGATTTAGGTAAAGATAACATTAAAAAAGGATGTGAATCTGGAAGCTAAGGTAATGTCCCAGAACTAATGTAGTAATAGTATATGATTCTGATAAAGGAAATATGGGCATAGCAGCTTGAACAAGACTACCTTTTTCGATTGATAATTGAGGAAGGTAACGTTTTTGAGACGAAGCACACATGTAATTTTATAAGGATTCACAATGTTTTAGGGGGGGTGTATTCTGAGACCTTTAAAGACTTTTGGAGACTTTTTTAAGTGAGAGACTTTTGTGGATTTTGTGGACTTTCAAGTGATTTCTATGGATTTGGTAAGAATTAATAAAAGTCTTCCATGAACTTCTGTAAATTTTCATTAGAGACTTTTAGCGACTTTGAAAGACTTTTATATTTTAAAATAAAATATTAAGCATATATAATGTAATATTTTCAACAATTTTTTATATGTCCAAATCATTCATAACTCGTATAATTGAAAATGCAAAACAATAAATCAGATTTTTCATGTAAAACAAAAATATTTATATATATTCAAGTCAAATAAAATGGATTAACAAATAATCAAAATATCAAAAAAATTTACAATTTTTTACAATTTATAAACAATCTTAACGTGAATATTAATCAAAAATAAAAATCTGTTTATTATTTAATGTACAAAATTGGAAATTTCTATGTCTATATTAAATTTTCTATCAAAACTCAAAATTTTGGTTTTTCAAATTGAGCCCAAAACAAAACAAAACAAAACAATTTAAGCATGGAACAATTTCACTCCCTTAAGAAACAAAGTATGGATGATTTTTAACAAATATACTACTATCAAGCATTTAGCACCAAGAAAAAATTACTTGTTCTATGTCATTTCCTTGTACATATTTTCACACATGAATATAAATTTGCAAATGGATCACATTGTATCACCACAAAAAATAAAAGGAGCAACAAAATCTGAAAACAAGAAGAATAATTTAAACAAAAATATAAAAACCCGCATCCGATAGTTAACCAAAGAGTGCGAAAAACTAAATCAGCTTAGAACGCATTATAAACTTCTAGAATTAAGAGCAAAAATGACAAAATGCTGAGACATGGCAAAAAAAAAAAAAAAATACAGCAATGTGAAGATAATAGTGTGTGTGTGTGTGTGTGTGAGAGAGAGAGAGAGAGAGGTTCTTACATTTTGCAGACAGAAGTTGAATAATTTGAGTAATGACAGGAGTGTTTAATGGGGACGATGGACTAATGCCGCTGATTGGATGGCTATACGGGTCGGGTCTGAGGAATAGTGGGAAAGAGACTTTTGACGGATCGCTTCGATCCGAAGGGCGGTAACAGCGGGCAGTGGGTCACTTTCAATTTTTTCATGAATTCATGATTCTTGTGTCCCCCAACCAACCTAATCCCTTTGTTCTTCTCCCTTTTTTTTTTACAGTGAAAATGATTTTGTATTTATGATCACAGGAAGACTAGGAGCACTCGAGTAATGGGTAATGCTATTTAGTCTCAGGATTACAACAACAATTTAGGTGATGTTAACGTGATATTAAATTATAGATGAAATTAACTGAGTCATTTAAGACTAAAAACGCTCGAGTAATGAGTAATGTTATTTAGTCTCGGAATTACAACAACAGTTTAAGTGACATTAATGTGACATTAAATTATATATGAAATTAAGGAGTCATTTAATTTCACCTTTCATTTAACTTATCATCTAACGCTACCTAAATCGGAGCTGTAATCCCAATAAGGCTACATAGCATTACTCCTTAAGAAATAAAGAAGATATTGATAAAGAGAATTTAGATTGTTTTGTGCAAATTGACGAGAGCCATCGTTCATATCAAAATCGACGATTGATAGCAATTCACAATTTCGAGTTTAATGTTCACAAACCATAATAAAGGTAGCGATGATAATGGAGTCGATGGTTCAGAATTTTGCGAGAGGCTCTCCTTTGCTCACCTCATTTTCTCCATTTATATATTTTTTAAAATAAGATTTAAGTTTAAAAAAATAAAAACTTCAAAAGTAAGAGTAGGCGGATTCAGGGACAAGGTCATGTTCCTCGTCTACACGCAATTCCTCAACGGGGTTGGGTTGAAGCATTTTAACATCTCTAGATAAAATGGGTTAGTCCCATCTTTTACACATTTCATTAGTAAATAGTTTAGAGTGCGTTTGATTGTCAATATTTTTCATGAAAAATATGTTTTTTCCACCAAATTTCCTTTTATACTATTTGATTGACAATTCTTTCTAGAAAAAAAATATTTTTCTTATTTTTAGTCACGTGATCATATTTTTTTTAAAAACAAGGAAAATATTTTCTTAAAGGTGATGTGGTTTTTATTTTCCAGGTAATTTATTATCTCTTTCTCTCTTCCATCTATCTCATCTCTCTCATTTACCCACCAATATAAAATGGACAAGTATAATATTCTCCGAATTAAAAATTAAATCAATTAAACACATTTAATTAATAATTTCAATACAAACTAAAATTTATTTTCTTTCCAAACAAATTTCATGTTTGCAATCAAACGCACTATTAATGTTAGAAACGTATTGAAAGAGAACTAGTCGTGACCAAATAAACTTCTTTAGTAATTGTCAAAATAATTTTATGTTTCGGTTCCACAAGGCTCTTGCATTTACAAAGAAATGTTGGGCGGCACACTTTGTGGTATTCAGTGTAGGCTCTCTGTTGCTCAAGTTGGAATTCGATTAAAGAAATATTTTCTCTTTTATTCTTTTCTCCTTTAAAGATGGTCATAGGATTACTATTTTTCAATATTAGGCGTGATTTCCTCCCTCATTGATTGGATTATTCATTATTGAATTCTTTCTTTATAAGCTAAACTCACTCTTCGGTAATGAGCAAATTCCCTTTTGTGACATGACAACTAATTAATTTGGGTGCTTAATCGGCCAAATAGGCTTCTTTTAGGGAGTAAATATTTCGGACAGCTTATTTCTCTCGTTAGGCTGTTATGAACTTCTTTATGACTTGAGTTGGGCCCATTGTCAAAAGCCCACCATCTTGGTAACCCATTATTTTGTGCATACTTTTTTATCATTTCCGCAAGTGGAAATTACACAAAACCAGATTTTTGAAGATTATATTTCAAATTTTAGATATTATAGTTTCTATTTCAAATGTCAGATACTAATTCATTTATTTCATCTATCGTCTATCTCTAAATCATAATTAGCCAAACCCTAATTATTTCATCCCCATTTTCTCTCCCCTCTCTCTATTCCCGTCGCCACCACACCGTCGGCGCCACCATTGTTGGTACCACCTCTCCGGCGACACCACGACCTTCATCACAAGTCGCTTCGGCAACCCTAAACCATGAAACTCCGATTTCACCTCCGCAGCGCACTTTCGGTCTTCCGAACCCAACCACCCCCAAAGCCTTCGATCTTTTGATACCAGTTCGCAATCGCTGTCGTGTGCGAGTGGCGGTGCTAATGGTATGGTGGTTTGTGACAGTGCTGATGGCATTGGTGGTTCGCAGTCGTCGAGATAATGGGATCTGGTTTTGGAAAATGTCGCGGTGCTCTTAGTTGATTAGATCTAGTGATGTGTGGTTATGGAGGTGGTACAGTGATTTTGGTTATGTTGTGGTGGTGGTATTGGATCTGGTGAAGATGCACTGTAGCGCTGATGGCATTGGAGGTGCGGTAGTGGTGGGGTTTGTGGTGCTGTGTGCGGTGCGGTGGTGTGGTGGTGATGTGGGTACAGTGTGTTGTGTGTGGTGGTGGCTCTAGCGGTATGCAGTGGTGGTGGTGGTGGTGATGAAACTGTGGTTTTTATGTGGTTGTGCGCAGTGGTGTGCAGAGCGATGATGGTGAGATGTTGGATGGGCCTATCGAAGTGGTGGTGGATCTGGCGCAACAATGTGGTGGTGTTTTTCTACGATTGTTAATTTATTTAGGGTGGTGGTGTTGCTATCGGGAGGTAGTGGTAGTAATTTTGACGACAACAATGACAACGGTGTTGTTGAGGTAGTGGTAAGGTGGTGGTCACAGATTATTTGATTGTTTGTGGCTATTAAATTGATTAATCTATGACAAAAAGATAATATGTGATCAATAGAAAAGATAATTCGTGGCCAAGAAATAATGTGTCACCTAAAATATTGTTAATTTGTGACTGATAATTTGATAATTTGTGATTGTTTACTAAGTTGCGACTTATAATATTTGTAATTTATGATCGATGAATAAATTGTGATGTATAATTTTTTTTATTTGTGACCGATAAATAAATTGTGACTTATAAAATTTCTGAATTGTGGCCGTAAAATAATTTGTGACCTATAAAATTTCTGATTTGTAACCGTAAAATAATTTGTGATTTATAAAATTTCTGATTTGTGACCCATGAATAAATTGTGACACGTAAAAATTTTTGAATTGTGATCATAAAATAATTTGTGATGTTTCAATTTTTGATTTGTGACCGATTAACAAATTGTGACCTATAAAATTTTTGAATTGTGATAGTAAAATGATTTGTGACATATAAAATTTATGATTTGTTACCAATGAATAATATGTTACTTATAAAATTTTTGATTTGTGATAGTTGAATAAATTGTGACATATAAAATTTGTGATTTGTGACTAATTATATGAAATTTGTGACCGAATTATATGAAATTGTAACCTTAATATATTTAATTAATAAAATATATGTT
>CAIGRB010035396.1:54938-68993 GCA_903798255.1 Fraxinus quadrangulata | reverse complement strand
ATATTTAATTATTAGTTCAATACCAGATTTCTGATTATAAAACATTTTCACCTGAATTTTGGATTGTGAATTTGAAATGCTTGGAATCGTGTAATTTCCACCTATTTTTGCCTCTATTTGCACCTTTTTTTCTATAATTTTTCTCCAACTTCAGACCGCCAACTACATTTAATTTTCAATGCAGAAAAAAAGTATTTCAAGATTGGATGATACATTGTGGAAATGGAAGATTTTAAAACTAAACCTCTTAGTTATAAAATCTTCCATTTCCACAATGTATCATCCAATCTTGAAATACTTTTTTTCTGCATTGAAAATTAAATGTAGTTGGCGGTCTGAAGTTGGAGAAAAATTATAGAAAAAAAGGTGCAAATAGAGGCAAAAATAGGTGGAAATTACACGATTCCAAGCATTTCAAATTCACAATCCAAAATTCAGGTGAAAATGTTTTATAATCAGAAATCTGGTATTGAACTAATAATTAAATATTAATTATTTTAATTACAACCAATAATATCACCGTTGAGTTTGCTCATTACCTTAACTTCCATTATTATCCAAATCCATTCTCTCTCAAACTCCTATCGCACGACTCCACACGATATCACCATTGAGTTTGCTCCCTTTTTTGATCATTTTAATTGTATTTTATACTTCTCATCTCTATATTATCAACATTATCTCTTCCCATTCATCGTCTCTTCTATCTTCTTGTAAAATTGAAGAACTAGAAGGCGAAATAAAATGACAAAAGTGAAGGATGCAAAAAGGGAGTCAAGATAGAAGACGCCACAAAGAAGAAATAAGAGGAAGACTAAGGAGAGCCCTAGACAAACCCCATCGAAAAAGCAGATGTTGTCTCTGATCGTGCGAAAAGTGACATGTAACAAAAGTAATTTTGATTTTGATTTTTTTAATTTGAGTTATATGTATGTATTCAAAAATTGATGGGAATAAATGTTGAAGATGCATTGGACACTTGTGATCTTTAATCGGTTCAATTTCATTAGTGATTGGAATGGATTAGGGTTTCTATTTGAATAATTTTTTATGGAATTTTTTATTTTTTTTAATTAATTAATTTAAAAATATCAGAAATTTGAAATTTTAAACTTAAGTTCTTAAATTTGAAATTGGTAAAACTAAACCTCCTAGTTACAAAATCTTCCATTTCCACAATATACCATCCAATCTTGAAATACTTTTTTTTTTTGCATTGAAAATTAAATGTAGTTGGCGGTCTGAAGTTGGAGAAAAATTATGGAAAAAAAGGTGCGAATGGAGGCAAAAATAGGTGGAAATTACACGGTTCCAAGCATTTCAAATTCACAATCCAAAATTCAGGTAAAAATATTTTATAATCAGAAATCTAGTATTGAATGAATAATTAACTATTAATTATTTTAATTACATCCAATAATATCACCGTTGAGTTTGCTTATTACCTTAACTTGCATTATTATCCAAATCCATTCTCTCTCAAACTCCTTTCACACGACTCCACACGATATCACCATTGAGTTTGCTCCGTTTTCCGACCATTTTAACCGTATTTTATACTTCTCATCTCTCTATTATCAACATTATCTCTTCCATTCATCGTCTCTTCTATTATCTTGTAAAAATTGGAGAACTAGAAGGCGAAATAAAATGACAAAAGTGAAGGATGCAAAAAGGGAGTCAAGATAGAAGACGCCACAAAGAAGAAATAAGAGGAAGACTAAGGAGAGCCCCTGACAAACCCCATCGAAAAAGCAGATGTTGTCTCTGACCGTGCGAAAAGCGCCATGTAACAAAAGTAATTTTGATTTTTTTTTTTAATTTGAGTTATATGTATGTATTCAAAAATTGATGGGAAGAAATATTGAAGATGTATTGGACACTTGTGATCTTTAATCGGTTCAATTTCATTAGTGATTGGAATGGATTAGGGTTTCTATTTGAATCATTTTTTATGGAATTTTTTATTTTATTTTATGAATTATATGTGTCATAAACATAAAGAATCCATATGTGACCATGATATTAGAATGTAACCAAGATTTTTATGAATATGTGACTTGAGTGCGTACCATTCTCTATGACTGTGACCTTATTCATGTGATTATATACCAATATAATATATGTGACCTGATTTAGTTTCCTTTCCAATATGTGACCTATTAAAAACACTACACGTGACTTGATTTTAATCATTGTGTATCATTTTATCTATAAGAAACCATGTTGAGATTTCAGTGAGTTCTTTAGAGAGTATGATATAGAGAGAAAATGAGAGGATGAGTTGTTAAAAACTAGGCAAGTGGGTTGAACTTCTGGGAGTGGGACAGAAATGCAAAAGGTGTCTATAAGGCAGGGTAGGATGGCAGTGAAATTTTTAAATACACATGTGGGTTGGGGGTGATAGAGTTTATTAGTTTTTTGCAAGTTTATTTACTTTATTTATTTATTATTTTAGAAATAAGTAAATAAATGAGTGGGGAAAAAAAGAGGTTTCATAAATACAAATAATGTAATAACAATTGTACCTTTTGTTTTGTTTCCTTATTGAATGTGTAATTGTCCAAACTTATGAATTTATGTCAAATTTTTAGCAAGTGTTTTATTCTACTCAAATTGTTTTAATAGTAATTTGCATTTACGTTTTGTATGTAGCACTTGAAATGAACAGATAGTCTGAAGAACAAGTTTTATAAATGTAACGATCCCATGAACAATTTTCTTATGAATGATATGTGACCTAAAGATAAAGAGTCCATATACAACCAAGATTTTTATGAATATGTGGCTTGAATGCATACCATTTTATATGTCAGTGACTGTATTCACATGATTATATAAATAAATAAATATATATATGTGTGTGTCCATGTGACCCGTTTTAGTTTCCTTTCCAATTTGTAACATGGCTGCACAAGAGTACATATATGTGACCCAATTTTAAACGTTGTGTATCATTTTCTCTCTATGTGATTCATATGTATTGTGTCATTCCAACCAAGTGTGTAATATTATGTCATTCCAAATACTTAACGCAGGTTTGAAAGTACATAATAACAATAGACGGTTTCCATGCAAAATTACAACTTCAATGACAAAAGGTGTTCTTACCACCATCAAAACAAATTTAAGTCAATCACAAAAATGTATATTGATGGGAACATACTTTTCCCATTTCCTGGATTGCCATGAAATTATGATTCAAGCACAATTGATTCGCTACATTCTTTTGAGGAGGAGGGAGAGTGGATTGCTATAGAGTGAAACTTGAAATTACATTTTTAAATGAAGTCGATAATTGGATTTGTATCTTTTATGAATATTGTACTCCATATATTTGTCTCTTTTAATATTTCATGCTCAATGGAAGTGATTATAATGAATATTAACCTATGAGTGTAAGTTCTGATTTGAAATTCATGAATGCGAGTTAATAATACATTGTTCTTTGGTTACATATTATTGTCAGGGGTCACAGATTTGGTGGAAATGTCACAAATTTGTATGCACAGGTCTAATATTTATTGTGGTTGCAACCGTAACTATTTATGTTTTTCTGATGTCTAATGTGATTTTCCAAGCTACTTGTTTGATATCTCATGATTAAGTGAAAACAGACACATGTTACAGTATGTCATAGGTCACACGTTACAGTACAATTTTTCATGTCTAATGTCTAAGTGATAACAGACACCTATGGCATGTCTGATGTCTAAGTAATTGACACATGCCACAACACACATGACACGTCTTTTGAAAAAATGTCATAGGTTATAATAAACACATCACAGTTCATAGTGTTTAAGGTATAGATGGTCACATATATATGTTACACTCCACATGCGACAAGTATTTATCAAATGCTGCTGATGAGGTAACAATCTAATATCTTATAGTCAAATATATATGTAATAGACTAGTTATGTAACTCAGGGTACAACTTATAATGCATATTGTAATCTGGACAGGTCACATTGCACATGCATAGGATAATCAATCGGGTTGATGCTAATTTTCTATCAGTTTTTAGATTGTCACACATACATGTATATGTATACAGGTTCTGCAAGGCAAGTCACAAACACATTACAAAGTTACATATTGTTTTTTAGCATATTATGCTCAATTTACATAGTCTAAATAGAGGTCACATATTATTATAATCAGATCGCGTTTTAGTCGATATAGTTCAAAGGTTTTTTTTTAAATTATTTCCATATCAAGTCACAGATTGAATTAGAGGTTACTTGTACTTGTAAAGTACTAACAAATCACAAATTCATGTGCACAAGTCACTAACTAATTATTTCCTATTAAGACACAACTAAATAGATGTCACATCTCAATTGCACAATTAGAAAGACAAGGGACATATTTAATTGCAACCGTGTTATTTCAATGAATATTCAACTACAAGAATATGATATATTTATAATCTAACTGTATCATCAGTTGATTCCTATTATTGTGTGTTCTTGTCTCTGTAATTTTGATTTAATGAGACCAAATTGGAGCATCTATTGCAGTTGTGACCATATCCCACAACGTCCACATTTGACTATTGGTTTCCCTTCTCCAAATGATCTTTTTAACAAATATATGTGCACGTACACTATTTCTGCTGATTAAAATTAATATCAATACTGACCTCATGATGACAATTCACAGAGTTAATATAGGAATGACAATAATAAAATAAATGTCACATTTTTAAACAAGTCACATATGACTAAAATGTATGTCACAATAGGTAAAACATATGTCACATTTCATTCAACATAATTCACATATTTTTCCTTCATATTCCATTATTCACAGTACACGTATAAGTCACATATACAGACAGCAGGTCATAAAACAAAATAATATAATTATATCAGTGAGTATTATATGATTTATCTGGTTAATTTCAATTTCAGTTTCTACACACAATAACATGTGAATAGTTACTTGGAATATCTTCTCCGGTGCCAATCAGAGTTTCCGTTGCCTGTAAATTAGTGTTTTTGCTGAACCTGTGATGAGAAAAATAATGTCATGACTAGAGCATCCAATTTGTGATCAAAATATTTGAAGCGTTTACTTGAAATCTATTCTTTGGTGATGATCAGATCTTATGTAGCCTACATTGGATTTTTCTATTGAATTTGTGACGAGAAAAAACAATTCGTGACCACAATATTAGAAGCGATTACCTAAAATCTCTTCTTCTGCTACGATCGAATTTTTTGTGGCCTACAATTTCGATTTGTCGGTGAACCTGCAATACAGTTAGATCGTAGATAAAACAAAATCTGTGACCGAAATCTTCAATTATGACTTGAACATTCAAAGATTTGTTTTCGAAGAACAAGTCATAATTCACATATATACGTATTGAAAAATATTGGGACTTAAATTAAGGATTATTGTATGATAATTTGGATATATTCTCTCACCTTATGATTTTCAAAATGAAACAATCAATTATTTTTTTCTACATTTCTTTCGTCTGCACCGATCTTCTCCCACCTTTCAACCACCGAAATGGCAAAATTTCAATTTTCAAAATCTCAATTTCCGATCTTCTCTCACCTTCCAACAAAAGAAATTTCAATAATTTGAACACAATTTCATCAAATTCGTTGCCTCGAAATTAATTTTACGGTTTCTTGTCACTATATTTTGTTCCTTCAATAGTTGAATCATCTTTCCTATCAAAGTTAAGGAATATTTGAGAGAAAATAGTTTTGATCATTTGGAAGAAATTGTTTTCCGATGTTGATTTCGCTTCTTGGTGCAACTAATAGAAACATTTTTTTGTCAAATTCGATTTCGATTTATGGATTTGTAAAGGTACATAGTTTTAAAAAAATTACTACCAATTATGTAAATATTGATTGTGGATTAACAGCTGATGTGTAAATCATTGTGAATTGCTGATACATGTTGTGACTTTTCCAATCTCAATTTATTGATTAATTATTTGTGACCAGCATATTTATTCGTGAATATGTCCTTTGATGGTTGTGAAAAATATGTTCAATTTTGTGATCTCATTTTATTCAACACTATATTTGTGACTAGCAGATGTATTTGTGATTATTTACTCTGTACAATATAATCATAATATGACCTTTGAAAGTGAAAGTTTATATAGAAGATTTATAGTGGATTTGTTCGTGTGTGACTGTAATGTGTTACCTAAAGAACTGTGTGAAATGTGATATAGATTGCTTATCAAATTTATTCGAGGATGGTGGATTTTTATATGGGAGTCATTTGATTATGTAATGGCAGTTATATGACTTAAATTATTCAGATAAATAGTACTTACAACAACATTGTGATTCATAATATATTAGTCACGCGACCGATTTAGTAGTCTCAGAGATATATAAATATATATATATATATTTTGGGATAATTTGTACTGTGTATGTAAATTACATGATTGATAAGCTGGTACAGTTTCATTCACGTATTGATGGAATAATTTTGACTAATTTTTTTTTTTGCAGCTATTAGCTATGTTCATGTTTGCTTGTTGTCTAGAGTCCATACATCTATAATTCTAGTGGAAGATGATTGCAATTATATCGAACTTGTTGACATGGTAATATCAAAATTGAGGTTAGATTCTAGAGGTCGCAGTTACGATGAAATATATGTTGTATGAGTGCCTTCAATCAGGATATTGAGACGAAAGTTGTTATATGATTGTGACTTATAAGTTTGTGTGATCGTGACTTCAATTCATATAAATGCGGATCTATATTTTATGTATTATGTATATTTGAAGTATATTAACAAAGTCATATGAGTTTGTGTGATTGTGACGTCAATTCATATAAATGCGGATCTATATTTGAAGTATATTAACAAAGTCATATGATCTTGGAGACTTGGTGTTTCGTATGTTAAATTGTGACTTTGATCTATTAATTTGTGACCATTGTTATGATTGTGACCTATTTATATTTTCTGATTATCACACAAGGCGTTACTTGAACTTGAACTTGACATAAGGCGTTACTTGAACTTGACATATAAATTTGTGTGATTGTGACTTCAATTCACGTAAATATGACTATCTATAGTTTATTTAATATGTATAATTGAATAATATGACAAAGCTATCTGACATTGGAGAGTTAGCAATCTGTAAGTTAAATTGTGACTGTGATCTATTGATTTATGACCAACTGTTATGACTTGTTATGAATGTGATCTACTATATTTTCTGATTGTGAAGTATTATGTTACTTGAACATGATCTATAAGTTTGTATTATCATGACTTCAATTTACGTAAATATACTATATGTAGTTCATATAGTATGTATGATTGAAGAATATGAACAACGTTATATGGCATTGGAGAATTAGCAATTCGTATGTTAATTTGTGATCAATGATTATAAGTGTGATTGTGATATGTTACTTTGTTACCTATTTGTAGTAGTTATGACTCAGACTGTTTGTAACTTACGATGATAATATAGGTCACAATCTTCCACCCATTTCGATCACAATGACATACCTTAATTAGTCAACCAAATCAAGACCAAAACATATATAAATATATGAATATGATAAACCCATCAAATAATAGAACTAAACTCAATAGAACACATTACCAAGAACGGACTAATGCCTAAAATAAATCAATTTATCAAAATCATCCCGAAAAATTAAGCCTCTGTTTGGTCCGGATTAAAATTTGATTTTAATTCAAGTCAAAGTCAAACAATCAATATTAACCACATCTTTTATGGGTCCCACAACTTTTCCACCACACGTTTCAAAAACTTCTATCACAATCTACTAAAAATCTAATTTTAATTTCTACCAAACACCCTCTAAATGTTTAAATTGGGCTTCTGAAACAAGCATCTTGCTTAAGGTGGAATTTCCAAATCCTCCATGAAATTATCTTAAGAGCCAGTTTGAGCTCCATTTTTAGCAAATAACACATTTTGAATATTAGATTGATGGAGAATGTATGGTTGAAAAATAAAGAAAAGTTTTGAATTTAATATTAGTTTATTAAAAAATATGTGTTGAAATGAAGAGAGAGAAAAATGCATTTTGAAAATAATGAGAATCAAACAAATACTACATGTTAAACGTGATGAAGATTGTTGTGCTATGATAAAAATTGCCAAAGAGGTCACATCATTATAGTACATATAGGTGAATGCATGAATGAGTAAATAGATGTTACAAGGTACTAAATTGTTCACCTTTGATGTGCTATGATAAAAATTGCAAAAGAGGTCACATCATTATAGTACAAATAGGTGAATGAGTGAGTAAATGGTAAATGCTACGTGTACCTTATGGTACACATAAAGATATCCATAAGGGATACTTGTGTCCCCCCATTGGGGGGAGCCGTACACATAGCACAACCCATGAGTAAATACATGTTACAAGGTACTAAATTGTTCACCCCACCACCCCCACCAAATGCCTAGAAAAAACATACTATGAATAAACACTTGCAGAAACAAACATAAAAAGATGCCTCAATTCAAATATATAAAATTCAAAAGCACCAACAGTTTTCAACCATTCAAGAAAATTCCAATTTGAGATAGGACCATCTTCAAACTCTTTAAAGTAGTACTCATAAGACCTTTTTTTAAATTGATTTCCCTTTTTTTTTGTCATTTTTATAATTGTTAATCAAGTCCCCAGCTGAGCCTTTCACGTTTTACACAAACCATTTGTTTTCTCCAACCTTTTCTTTTCTTAATGGCCGTAGACTTGATTAATTTGATCATATTTTGGAAATGTTTATAAATGGTTTAAGTTAAAAATACATAGAAATGATTGATAAATAAGTGAATAATACTTGTAGGTTCCTGAAATATGAAGATTAACATTGATTTGAGTGTTTATAAGCAGTTTATAAACCAAACATAAGTATTCAAGAGTGAGATGATTTTGGACGCCTTTACATGTCGATAATTTGTGAGTTCAAATAGGAACAGATTTATGATCGAACTATAAATCGGACTAATATATTAAAAACATAAAATTACACACGAAAATGCATAATTTTTCTTTCCTTTTTTTACACCGAAAAAAATGAAGTAGATTGAGGATTGAACCGGGCTATGGCCCGGCCCAATCCCTCCACATTCGTCTGTGAATTCAAAGAAATATGGGTTAATTTCACAATTGGTCACTGAAGTTACGTCAAAATCACAAAACGGTTACTGAAATTTAAAACTTGCACTAATGGTCACTGAAGTATCATCCAATTTCAATAATGGTCACTGAAAGATCTTTTTCATTTTAATTGGAACGTAATTGACCAAAATAGTTGAAGCTTGAACCTTGAGGACCTAAATCACAAATTTGACAATAAAACCCCCCAAAACCATTTCTTTTTGGCGTGAAACATCACAGGAGAATGGAAGTCGATTTTGGGAGGGAAATTAGGGTGAAAAGCATGCTAATATTATCCAATTAATGCTTCTCAATCCTTATCTTGAGCTTCCAATAAAGAACCCAAATAATCAAATCATCTTTTCAAACCGTAGGGCACAACATACTTCTCCAAATTTTTTTTGTGAGAAAATCTAAGATTGGGGACCACTTAAAGAGAATGTCGTCTTCTTTACCAAGGTTATAATCGGAATTGGAGGAGTATGTTGTGTCCTAGGGTTTGAAAAGATGATTTGATTATTTGGGTTCTTGATTAGAAGCTCAAGCTAAGAATTTGGAATAATTAATTAGATGATATTAGCATGATTTTCACCCTAATTTCCCTCCCAAAATCGGCTTCCATTCTCCTGTGGTGTTTCATGACAAAAAGAAATGGTTTTTGGGGGTTTTATTGTCAAATTTTCGATTTAGGTCCTTAAGGTTCAAGCTTCAACTATTTTGGTTCATTACCTTCCAAATAAAATGAAAAAGATCTTTTAGTGACCATTACTGAAACCGGATGATACTTCAGTGACCGTTAGTGCAAGTTTTAAACTTCAGTGACCATTTTATAATTTTGACATAACTTCGATGATCGTTTGTGAAATAAACCCAATTTTAAATACAATATTCAAGCTATAGTGAAATTCTGTTATCTTAGCATAAACGTAAGAGAATTAACAAACTAGGGGAAATATGATTTTAATTCTTTCACTTGACCACCTTTATAGTTGCTTCTGTTATTACTGTAATCATCATTTTTTCACTGTCAAAACTAAAGAATCAACCAAAAAATAAAATAAAAATAAAATAAAAATTCACTTTGCCATTTCTATTTTTTGATTCTTAAGAATCCAACGTGTCTTTTCCCCTCAAATCAAACAAATAAAGAAGAAATCTCATTGATTTCTTTCATCGTTATTTAATCCACGAATGATGGTAAAAACATCGGAGCTAATATTTTACTCACAATGGGTAGGATAAAGTTTACCCACTACTGACATTACAACACCGCGCTAAGAAGTCAAAGCCGCATTTTTTTGTCAAGTTAAAAAAAATAAAATTGATTGACTCATTGACGTGACCCTATCATTGTAAGTGTTATGCCCATAAATCCAATAAACTTTGGACAGACATTTTTAATATATAATTGATGCATATTTATGATAAGATCTATTATTTAATTAAATTAATGCTCTAATAAATTAAATAATAGAATTCATAGATTCAAAGTTTGATAATTTTTTAATCACAATAAGTTGTGATTGTAAGATACAAATTTCATATGATTGAATCTTAAATCGTTGTTGGTCGTATGTAATAACGACATATGCATATCATTATTATGAATAGATCATAACGTGTTGCATTTCTTACTTGTGATGTAAATAGCTGATCTCAACACATAAATGAACACGTGAATATTTTGTTATAGAATAAAACATTGGAGACTCATTAGGGATATTCCACATGAATAACTATCTGAGTGTCAGTAGTTAATCTCTAACGTTCAGTAGTGAAATTAGTTATTTGATTTGAGGTCATCATGGTATCTTATATAATGATAATCATATTTTGGTGATATTGAATGTTGCTCTACCAAGAGTCGTTAACACGACATTGTTCGAGTATGTCAAGAATCATATGAAGGCCGTGAATTATCAATAGAAGATTCATCACTCTTAGATAGTAAGAGATTATATTCTACATTTCATTCAATTAAGTTAATAATGAAATCATTGGCCAATGTGTACTCATAAATCGAAAATGAATTTTCGACTTACATTGACTTAATAGTAGGATGAAAGATATGATCGATAATTGAGATTAATATATATCCATATCTCGTAATTGATCCGATCATATTGAAGAAAAGATTATAGTTTCACGGCAAACGAACAAATTTGATTTTGTCATACCACGTAACATTTTTCGTCAGATGTTATGCACTGACACATTGCTGGATGTTAATTTGGGATGATGTATGCGAATTGATGATAAATAGAAAAAGGGTATTTTAATTTATTGATTTTGATTAGAGCAAATTATAATTCACGTTATTAGGTATCGTGATCAAGAACCTAATGTGTCATACACAAAAAGAGAACTAAAAGAATGAGAAAACCAAATAATTAATTGACAAGTGTTAGAGAATTAATTAATTTGGTTGTTTGTTAATGTGCCCAAATTAGATTAATTAATTTATTGATCAAATTTAATTAATTGAATTAATTAAATATTAAATTGGATTAAGTTTAGGAGACGGGGATAAGCCCACTTGAACTTATATTAATAAGTCATTAGAATTTTAGAAAAATAGAACGGAAGACAATTCATATTCTTGCTAGCACAAGAAAAGAAAAATTCAAATTGTCTCATTCTTGTTCCTTATACGAATTTTCATTGGAGGTTGAATAATTGGACAGTAGTGAATTGCAGATTGTGATTGTTCATGTTTCAAAATTAGAAAAGGAATTTACAGAATCTACAAAAATGTACAAGTTATGTCGAGTTAATTAAATAATCAATCGTTAACATTTAACTTCGATTATCACTTGCTCACCCAGTATTAAAAAGTTACACATAGCTCACTCACATTTAATCAAGGTTACTCATCCATCACCCGTATCAATTCCGTTAGTCTACTTGGACAAAAAATTGCACTTGGCATATAGAAATCCTATGTGGCCACTAACAGTATTAAAAATGACAGCTAGACAAACTAAAATCAATTCAAAAGTGCAATCTCTTAAGATAGGAAGAATCGTTCTTTATCTTTTCCATGTCCATCCATTTCTAAATTTCCCCAATCTTCACAACCAAATCGAAATCAATTTATTCCCCCCAAATTAGCTTCTCATCAATTAAATTCGAAATCAAGAAACAATATCTCCTTCCCAAGTTTGTTGTGAAAATGAAACCGACCTTTTGCTTACTGGAATTCATCTGTTAACCCTATGTTTTCCATGTCTATATATGAGTACGGTCCTTCCTACATTGCTTTCACTTTTTATGTAAGATGTCCTAAATTCTATCATTTTAGTATCTATGTTAAAAATTAAAAAATGACAGCTATGTAACAGAAGAATGCCCTCAAAGAAAGCTGACGACATGAGCGAAATCTTATGAATTCGAAGAAGCCAGTAGGAAAGCTTCAATTACAGGAGGAAGGAAATCCAAGGAAAGCAAGTTATTTGATAAGAAAATTTGAGATACAGGATGCAGGGTCACAAACATTGAGTGTCTTGATCTCGCCAAACTTGCTGAGCTCTTCAAATATATCCTCATAAAAATCCTCAAAATGCTATGGATCTTCTTGGGGTCTATAAGCTGACCCAACGATCGACACCAATGGTTATCATGTTCGGTTGTGGTACATATTGGTGAGAATGAATGTGGCGAGAATGTTGTGCGATTTTGGAGGTGGGAGCGACGATCATGGGGCTGTAGGCGCTAATCTTGAGGTAAAATGGACAGTTAACCCGATCCTTCTCTGTTCCAAAAATGGGGGCCAAGTGCTCCACCATTGTTGCTTATTGATTAAATTGAGTACTGATTATTACTCAACTAGGGTTTTATGGGTTGATGGATGAAATGGAGAAAAGGCCGTATTGAAATTAGGGACAACTTAGATAAATGAAAAACCCAAATTTTCAAGAGTCTAATTTTTCTAAGCTGTCGATTTTTAACGTCTTAGTGGCCACATAGATTTTTGTGCCTAGGTGGATGGATGAAATTGATATGGGTGATGGATAAATAACTTTGTTTAAATATGAGTAAGTAATGAGTAACCTTTTAATTCTGGGTGAGCAAGTGGTAACCAAAGGCAAATGTTAGTAATTAATCATTTAATTAACTCAGTTATGTTATAGATTCTTTCTAAACATAAAGAAAATCTTTATGAAGAATTGAAATTTGTTTTATTTTTCCCTGTTCATGTTATTTAAATTTCTCATGTTAAGTAAATTTCTAATAGGTGGAACGAGGTTGGATAGGGGTAAGGTAAGGACAGATGGAGAAGAAAAGGATTTTTTTAATTATTTTAAATGGGATTTGTTTACACTTTTTAAAAAAATTTAAAACTCTATCTACAATTATTTCTTTATTTATTTTCGTTTATACGAAGGAATGGTAAATTCATCATTCCAAAGACATGAACAATTTGCACTTCGTGTGCTTTATATGAGGGTAAAATGCATCAAATTGAAAGGATATGAGTATTTTGCAAAATATTTACTTGCTCTGAGGAATTATTGCACCGAAATGAAAGGATATAGTTGTTTTGTAAAGTATAAGTTTATTTTGTGCCAATTGTTGATTAACATTATAAAAATGCTCAATACAATATTATTCAGAGCTCTCTACAATATTAATAATTTAATATAAGATAATGTGAGTCAAATTTAGTTTTACATACATCTACTTCTAGTCAGGGGCGGACGCAGAACATTAAAGTTAGGGGGGCACAATCGAACTTTCAAAGAACTTGGGAGAAATTTTACAATCGAAAATTTACGTCCAAAAAAATCATACTCTATGTAATTTTACATCCGAAAATTTATATGAGATATGACTTTTTCGAATGTAAAATTTCGAAAAATTTTGATATCATATTCCATATAAAATTTCCTAATAAAAT
>CAIGRB010035396.1:43722-54715 GCA_903798255.1 Fraxinus quadrangulata | reverse complement strand
TTTATGTATCCATAGCATGATCCTATTTAAAATTGCTTGTCGAACGTGCTTGAATAGTGCTAGAAATCTTACCCTGTGACCTTTGAGGCTTTAGGGTACAAATTAAGTTCCCTTTCGTTGCAATGGGTCAACCCCTCTTGTACAAGGACGATTGGTTTGGTAAGACAAATAGTACCTTGACTGTATTAACGAAGAAAAAAAAGCTAACGTGTTCATAATTACACTATTCACTCATTGCAATACCCAGGTTAAGTCCTTGTTGTATAATGTTGGGGCGAGATGGACACGAGAATTAATAGAGAAAAAGAAAAACTAAAATTTTGTATGCAACACCGACTGATCATATCTAGAACATGAAACGTGCTTGAATAGTACTTCAGATTTTCACTTTTAAAGTGTCCTTCAAGTTCGAGGCTTTAAAGCATATGTTGAGTCTCTCTCGTCATAATAGCCATGTCTGGCTGCTTTAGCTCATGGGAACAGATTTAAAGGATTTACCATGTACTTTTTTTCTATTTTCTGGTGCAAATTCAATGCAAGAGTAGACATTAATTATGAATGTAGTTTAAACAAAACAATTGAGTAATGATGAAATATTACATTAATCATTCTCCGTCCCTATATACTCGAAACTTAAAACATATATTAATTAAAAGAGCAACATTAATTTCCAGAAAAGTAGGGGTTTCTACATTAATTCTCCATACTTTTTGCTCAATGCTCATCCTAAATGAAAACCCTGCCTGGTTATGTACTAATAGTCCCTGCTAGTTACACTGAGCACAAAAAATGCTCGAAGCATGGAACTTTACAAAACTTGCTCCAAAAATGGAGATCTTAGAATGTCGTAAAGCAGAAAGAAGGCCGGTTTAGTTTCTGCAGCCAATTATCAGCCGCGGGAATCCTGATGATGCTGCTAATAATCAAGGAGAATTTGTTTGTTATCAATGATCTTTCATAGAAAGAGAAAGCTATCTTCCATCAGCTCCAAATACTGCCTCCATCGCTGCTGCTCGGAAACTGGATCGCAAATTTTTCACATTAACGTTGCGAAAGCTAAAAATTTGCTTACTGATACCAGGATCAGGAATTAAGGGTTTACTTGATAGTTTTGTGAGTTGATCGTTGATGAAAACATCTGAAGCATATGGGGTTCCTTAGCTTTCACAAATTGCCCATATCTATGCATTTCATTAACCTTCATTGAGCCCGGAGAATATAGGTGTGTTTGGCTTAGGAGCTGTATGGTATCTGTTTCATTAAATACGTTACTTCTCCGCACATCATGGTCAATTGGACTCACTTGGTGCTGGACAACAAGAAACGTATAATCAACACAAGAAAATCAAGAAACCACAAGTTGACGATATTCAATCTCGTTGAATTAACAAGGCATTGATGCCTTGGCTATATACCTCCGGCATCAGTCCCCGGCGTTGCCATTCAAGTTCAAATTGCAGTGATGAAGAATGTTGATCTCCAGCATGATGAACGTCATCCACAAATTCTTGACTGCTTGGTTTTGAGGCCGAATTTCCCAAACTCAAGTCAAGATTGTGCTCAGATGCATTACTAGAAGAATCTGTCATGCACAAAATTTTTCCATATCTCGAATCAATTCAAGATTTTACAACGCGCGCACACACAACAATAATAACTACTCGCTCTTTCATTTCACCTGCAGCTTTAAGTTCTTCATAAATGCTGGGATCAAAATTGGTTACAGCTTCCTTTCCATTACACTTGATGGCAGCTATATCATAAGCCCTAATTTGGTGACAAAAGATCATTGATCTCATCAAATTAAGTTAGATTTAACCCTTTTGGCATGTTTCATATGCCGGACTAAACAGAGATTTAGAAAAAAGAAGTTAAAATCTCATTTCCGATACGGTAGTGTCCAGTTCTGTCAGTTGAAGGTAGAATGTAAGCAGAAATTAATGGAGATAGTATCTAAAACACACAAACCTGGCAGCTTCAACTTCAGTATCAAATAGACCCAAATAAACATACCTGTTAACACATAAGATCAATTGAAATTATATATCAAAAATTAAAACTAGAAAAAACCCACAAAGAGAGTTTAAATTTAAAAGAAATGGGGGACCAACACACACACACAGAGACAGTGTGATTACTTTTTGCCTAAGAACTGGCCCATTCTGGCTTCCCATCTACCACATTTATGCAAAGTAACACCTCTATACTTGGAACTTCCTCTTGGAAAACCAGTACTTTGTCGGCGAAGTACATGAACAAATTCTTCCTTCGTTAGATTTCTCATCTGAAATACAACATAGGACATTATGTTTCCCCTCGAAAAACAATATATTTTTCCTTTCCCGTGTCCAAAAAACCTCAAAATTTATAACGCCAAATCAAGAATACAAACTCTTTTAAGACAACATAAAAACTAGGTGAAAGCAAAGAAGACTCTAATGGTATATTTGATAGCAAAGAATAAAAATAAGCTAAAATCTTATCCGTCGTATGGTCGAGTCCTAAGTCTCTCTTGGATTAAACTACCTGTTTTAAGTCTTCCTCGTAGTCATCCAAACTGAAGTTTATGTCTGCTTCTACTCCACGAAACTTAATAGCTGCCCTATCGTACGCACTGTCACACATTTATCTCTAAACATTAGTCTCTTTGAATTTTTTCTTCAATTCAATCAAGAATCAGTAAAGAATCCGAATTAATCTTACCGGGCTGCAGCATGTGCTGTATCAAATCCACCTATACAAATTTGCAAGATAGAAAAATTTGGGTAATCAGATTATTATAGACCATTAATTTCATTAGTTCTCAGGTTAAAAATAATAATAATAATAATAATCTTGTTATTAATAGAGAAGATAAAATAAACTGACCTAAATAAACTTGTTTTCCACAATCCCTGAATTAGTAAAAAAGAACAAAAAAATCAGATTTTTTTTTCTTTTTTAATAATGGAAAGATTTTATGAAGGATTGAGGTTGATTTATAGATATTGTTATACCATATGTGTGATTCCCACCGGCCGGTTCGCCGGTAAAAGGTGACGCCGCGGTACTGAGAGCTCCGGGACCTTGGCCCACGGCGGCTCTTCTTGAGAGGCTGCGAAACTTCCGCCGCAGACTTCCCCAAGACGCTACCGGTGTTTGGGTCAGACTGGCAGAATTTCACCCCCATCCAGTGCGCCCTCGGAAAATTGGGTGCTGCTCCAACTCCGGATGTAACGGTGGTTTCCGACTCGTCCACCGGAAAGAACTGCCTTGTCACCGGCGGTTCACTCCCCAGCGAACATGGACCTATATCATCATAATCATCATCACCCTCACGTGACACAGAGAAACCAAAGATTTTGCTGCTTCTTTTCTTGTTCCCATCACCACCACTTCTCTCTGCATCATCTTCTTCTTCAGATAAACCATCCTCCATCGGCAACGGCGATGCTGAGCTGAAGTTCCACTCAGATCCGACCCTTTTACCCTTTTCACCTTCATCAATCCTTTGATCCGGTGAACAGTTCAGATTCCACATTTCTGTTTCTTTGAATGAAATTTCAACAGTTCAAGCCCTGTAGATAAGTGTTCAATTTAGAAAGAGAAAGTGGAGAGCTTGTGTAAATTTTCTGAATTCTGATCAACACTGTCTCATCAGAAGCAAAAAATTTCGGGGGCTGCAAAAGGCTTAAGAAGTAAAAAAAAAAAAAATGTTTGCTCTTGAAAGGACAGGAAAAAAAAAGAACCCTATTCAACTAGATCTCTCTTGTTGCCTTGCTGATTTGGAGTTTCAATGGGATTTTGTTGTCTATATGTATAGGTGAAAGTTTGAAACATTAACTCTATCTCTCTCTTGTTTCTCTCTCTAAGTTTTCTCTGTTTATTTCCATAGGTTGTATAAATAAAAACAATGGGAAGGGAGGAGAGAAAGAGAACAATTTTCTTCCTTCTTCAATTTTCCGACGTTAACCAAATCGAAAAGCATCAACCCAAGTCAATACCCTTTCTCTCTCCTCATTTTCATCTCTTCAACTAAACTAATAATGGAAACAAACAGCACCCACAGTCTTAACCTTGACTTATTTATCAATAACCTTAATTAGGCTAAGTTAATTACAATTTCGTTTTCATTCATTCACTCTCACGTCTCCTGTCTTCTCCACCACACGCACTTCCACACAGTTTCACGCTCACATCAATCGATATATTTTGATGCGGGTGAAAATGTGAATATATATATATATATATATATAAGGATTTGGTCATCCGTGCACTATTTCCTTTACGTCTTTACTTTTTAAAAATTGTGGACGAAAAAATTATTTTTTTGTAAATTGGTGAATGATAGTTTGCCATGTGATGGATTGCTAAATTTGGTGTACACTTTGGACAAACTGTCAAATTTAGTGTACATATCAAGCATGATTGATAATAAAATAAGTTTTTTTTCTAACACTTATTAAATTTTTAATTGAATTTCGTTCGAAGGTAAAAAATAATGGAATCCATCAGATAACGACAAAATTGTAGGAAATTGAGAAAAGCTTTCGGATTGTACTCCTTCACGTAAATCAACATCCGAACTAAAAGTTTAAGCTTGTTTTTGTATATCTTTTTTATTTCTCCTATTTTTCAATATTGAGCCTCCATATGGTTCCTATTTTTTAAAATTAATTTTAATGAAATATTTTATCTGATTCAAATCATAGATTTCACAATTTTTTTAAAATCAAAATTTACAAAAAGTACAATTTTTTTTGACAAAATCAAATAGGGGTCGACTAGTTCTTTACTTTTACATATTTTAAAATATTTTCCGGCCTTTTTTCGCACGTGTGGAAATTAGTATTTCACATGTTTACTATTCTATATTTGGGTTCTATTTTAAAATGACAATATATTAAAGAGGAATATCCAATCTATGTATCGATTATAGTTTTAATGGGTTAAATTTTATCCTTAAAATGACTTGAAAGATTGTAGCGGGTTTGATGAAAGACTAACCTAAATTCTTATATATTGATTAATATTATCATATTTAAGTGAATTTTTTAATAACGACATTGAGAGTAAACTACTATAAATTTATGTTTAATTTGCATTTCTTTTATCATTTTTTCCTTATTATTACTCTTGAGTATATATTTCATCTTAAACCACAACACAAACAAAATAAAATATATAATATTTTAACTTTTCCTATATTTGATAGTGTACAATTCAGCACCTCAAACACGTAGTATACCACAATAAAAATGGAAAAATAATTAAAGTGAGGCTCTTTTTATTGTACTTGTGGAATTAGACAATTTTGAAACATCCAAATCTCATACAATAATTTCTTATGTTGCTAACCTAAGGACCCAATAAGCCCCTGATTGACCTACCATTGTGACAAAACTCTTTATTTTTCACTTATTTTTAAACCCAAATTCACACAATATAATATTTTGTATGTAAATTCAAATTATTTTTCTATTTTTTAACACCCATTCTTCAAAAAATCACTATGTAAAACATCATTTTCTCTTAATTTCTCTTTATAATGGCCATCAAATAGAGACTAAGTAAAGAAAACAAATTTGGGAAAGAGTAATGATAT
The DNA here is from genome assembly GCA_903798255.1 of Fraxinus quadrangulata. Lineage (NCBI taxonomy): Eukaryota > Viridiplantae > Streptophyta > Magnoliopsida > Lamiales > Oleaceae > Fraxinus > Fraxinus quadrangulata. The sequence goes on along the minus strand of CAIGRB010035396.1, from coordinate 49,131 downwards.
TTAATACTATTTGTGTTTAATATTATGCTATTTGTCCAGAAAATGAAATCCAAATGGTGTGCCAAAAAATAATGTGTAGTAAAATGACTGGATAAAAAATTGATTATGTTTTAAATTGTGTAATTCATTATGTAATGTTTGATGTACATATAACAAGATCCTTGTATTTAACATGAGTCTATGTGGTAGAATTACAAGTTCAATTAAATATAAAATATTATGAACGATTTAATAGGATTTATGATGCGACACTTAGGTCGATGTTCAAAAATACTTGTATTAGATAATATTATCTATTGGAAAAGAGTCTAAAGAGGTAGGTCAATTCGATTCTAATTTAATTATTTGGTTATTAACTTTTTTTATCTTCCTCGAATCTATCTTTAACATGAGTATAAGATGATTAAGCCCCTATTTGATTTGATGGGATTAAATCAGATTTTTAATAAAAATTGATGAGATATATGATTGAAAAATTATGAATTCTGTAAAATATGTGGTTAAAATTAATTATTAATTAATTTTTATCGAAATTGGTGAAATTTCTCGAAGCAAAAAAAATGAGGAGAGGAGGGTAATTTAGGAAAAGTAGAGGTGGATTGAATGCGAGTTGAGGGGAAGGACACATTGGGGTCAGAAAAGGAAAATGGAATAATGGTGATAAAAGGAAAATCTTTCCACAAAAGTCTAATCCAAAAGTACTGGAAAAGGGCCACCCATTTCCTTCTTTACTACTTACAACCCTACCTCGTATTCTATGCCCCACTCTCACTTTCTCCGCGCGTCTATCATCACAGATTATTTATAAAGATTTAGAATAAACAATCTCCGTACTATCTTGTAGAAGGTATCACTTGTATTCTCGATAGTATGGCTTGATTCTAATTAATATTATTTTGAGATCTACTATTTGTACAAAAAATATGTTGCCAAAATTAATACAGATGACGTTTGATAGTTTTTGGTTGGACAATGGTAAAAAAAAAAAAATCAAACAAATGCTGTCGTAGAAGAAATGCTATTATAATAACATCTGTATTAATTCTGGCAGAACTGCTTCTGTACAAGCAGAATTAGTCTATTGCAGTTTGACTGATGATTTAAATAATAAAAAGAACACCTTTTAAAATGAGAATTTAAAGTGAATCGATTTTACATTTCATCTCAACTAAGAGATGTTCTTAGTTATCAGTTGGAAAAGACGAGTGAAGTCCACATAATGCTAATAAGAGTTTGTTTGGTACAATTCAAAATCAAACAATTAATATTAACTATATTTTTCATGGATCCCACAACTTTTCAACCACACATTTCAAAAGCTTCTATCAAAATCGACTAAAAATCTCATTTTAATTCTCACCAAACACCCCCTAAAATTTAGTCGCACAAAAAAAATAGATAAGACAATTGAACAATGAAATAGATTTTTATATAAATTAATAGATATTAACATTTTATCATCGTAATGCCTCAATCTCGATGATTGACTCACTTACTAACATTAGGATATCTTCTTGTTGAAAATTCATACTTCAAAAAACTTAGTCAAACTTAGCAATTTGTCTTAATAATTTCTTTTAAACCCCTGAAATATGTAAAATCTTTACTAGAATTATGCAACATATATCATTCAAGGATTAGATTTTGCAACATGTGTAGTACATTTAAACAAAATGTTGCAACATATATTTTATATATGCTTAATTCAGATAACCACTTAAATTAAGTTAATGAAATAACTATAAATTCAGAATTCATGTTAAAACATAACTCTTGTGACATATCAAAAAGACAAAATAGGTAGAATTTAACTAAGAATACAATGTTGCAACACAGTTTGACTAAGGCGCCATCTGCACATTCCGGGAAAGACGAGGACTAAGGCGCAATTTGCTATGCTGCGGCTACAACCGGGTAAAATTTTAGGGGAATTCTTCCCTGTTGGCCATGGTGAGATCGCCATATAGCAAATATAGGGCTCCATTTTTCAACACCAAATTCAAAGGCAAACTTTGTATTTTCAAGGGCATGACATAAGACCATTGAAGACTATAAACATGTGTAAATTAGGTCAAGAATAAAGGGGGAAAAGGAAGAGGAGAAATACATGTTAGATATCATATCAAATAGGTCTCCATCTCTTGGATAGTGGCGGACGCTTATATTTTAAGTTGGAGCACAATCAATTTTTTTTTTAAATGAGTTTGTCACCGATTTGCCAACTATAGGCTTGAATATGGTTTCTCCACATTAATGAATTGAAATTCTCTATTAACTTTTTCCGAACTTGGTAGTTGAGACCATTCAGACTCATATTTAATAGTGCTATAAATTATGTATTTCTTGATTAATTCCTAGTGACGACAAATATGATAGCCTATGGATAATTAATTGAGAGAAGAGATAAAAAGAGATATATTTCAAGGTCATTGAATAAAATTGGCTATTACTGTGTTCAATTTATTTAGCCCCTATTAGATGCAAATTAAAATTTAGATTTTATTATAAATCAAAGTCAACAATTAATTTTAACCACATATTTTATGGGACCCACAATTTTTCAACTACACATTTCATCAACTTTTATCAAAATTTACTAAAAAACTGATTTTAATCCCCACCAAACAGGAGCTTAATTTCTCCTTATAAAAACTCAATTTCGAAAGTTGGTTGGTCATATGACCCACCAAGCCCCCCCTATGCATCTGTCAATGCTCTTGAGAGAAATCGTAGAGAGAAGTCAGAAATTAATTGAAATTCAAGTATTAAGATGTTCGGGATCTTGGAATTAAAGGATAAAGAGATTCATCATCTATGTTTGAAATTAAACTTATATAGCATGATATCTATTTCAAATTCTTCTTGTCTTGATTTCTTGTGCATGTTTCTTGGCTAGATTATTTATTAGGACGAATGATATAATTTATTAACTTCTATTCAATGTTTTGACCCATTTTTTAGGTTTCTCTGTTCATATGTTGTGTTCAATTGGAATGATTGAATTTTTTAGATTGAGAAATTTATGTTATTTATGTCGGAGTAGAATGCATTTCATTATTCATCCGCATGAATTTATTAAAGAGACCTATCCAAATATATGGTCAAAATTGATTAGAAATCAACCTAATTATATTTGGTCAAAGTTGATTTAAATCAACCTAATCGAACCAATTTCCAACAATTCCCTACATGAATAGAAATTATCATAAATTCAAATGATAATGCAGGCATTAATAAAGAGTACAGATGGAATGAAATTGCATCAAAAAAGGTAGTTTCTAGTTTTGAACATTCTTTAGTGATATACTATCAAATTTATTTGAATATGATGTGTTAAACTATTCAGTCAATGCTATAAATAAAGACAGCAGTACACACTCACTATCTTCCCTAACAATTTTGGTTCTCGTGATTGTATTTATTTTGGCCCTGAACAACTATTGAGTCTCATAAGTATTCTAGAGAATTCCTGCATCAAGAATTCTTATAGAAACATACACTTCACATTTATATATGTGATCTCCTATTAAGAGTATTTTGACATACTCCATTTGACTTATCCAAGTTATGTGAATCATTGAAAGTAAAACTTAACCTGATAACACTATAAAAAACACTTTTATTGTCACAGGAATGGGTATGAAATAACTCCAAAATGTTCCATGAATTCTTCATAATTTAGTTATCCTATTGAATCAAGATCTTAGGATCTCCAGTCAACAATATTGGATTACAACTATAGGCTCTTATGTAGTAGTCTTTAAACACGTTCCCTTTGATAGACATTATGCTTGATCTCTGGACAAACCTGTTGTAAATGGATCTGCAAGATTCTCTTTTGATTTCACATAATCAATGGAAATAATACTATTTGAGATCAATTGCTTAATAGAGTTGTGTAACAACCCAAAATCTATGTCCGAGCAGTTAACTTACTTATTGTCCACTCTGGAGACGCGATAAAAATTCGTAAAGGGTAAAATGAGCCCATGCTCTCTTAGATGGGACAGTATATAAGTTGATGGCTTTTAGTACAGAGATTGGTTCATTACAAAAAATCTTACCCTCACGGATTTCTATATTTGTAACGACTCAACCTCTATACTCAAGTTGTTAACTTAAATACCATTCAAATCCTGGGAAGGCGATAGAAATTCGTGAAGGGTAAGATGGGTTTAGACTCTCTCTAAACGGATAGTATGTAAGTTAACGACTTGAGTACAAAAGCTTGGTTATTACAAAAATTAATTTGTATCAGGACTCAGTTTAAGTCATTTTTAAGAGAAATATCAACAATTTGAATTTTGAGGACACGATAGAAATCGGTAAGGGGTAAGATGCGTCAAAGCTCTCCTAAAGTGGATAATACATAACTTAATGACTTGAACATGGAGGTCGGGTCATTACAAAAATGCGTATTTTTTGTAACGATCTAACATCTGTGCCCAACCCGTTAACTTGTGTACTATCCACTCTGGAAGTGTCTGAGCCCATCTTATCCCTCATAGATTTCTATCACATCGTCATAATTCAAACTCTTGACATTTCCCTTAAGTTAATAGCTCGAGCATAGAGGTTGGCACAAGTGCAGGATATTGTAATCAATTAATAAAATGATGAATAGAGTGTCGAACCTTCGATGACTATTTGTTTGATTTGGTTAAAATTAATAATATCATTAATCGAATAGCAAAAGTGATTTGAGTTTATCTATGCTAATTTCTATGTTATTAACTAAGTGGAAGCAAGTAAAATTGGTTTTCAAATATGTGAGAAGAATTGATAAAATGTTGAATCCCCTTTGTTAATCCATTTTTAGTTCAACAATTTAAAATTATAGTTTGAAATCATTATTGTTGATCAATGTTCCTATTTTATTTAAAAACTTCTCTCGAAAGAGATTAAATCTATTCATACATATGACATTATTATATTTTTATGAAAAATGCGAACATGTAAAAAAAAAAATTAAATGTGCTAGAACGCTTATAGAAACTATGTAAAGTATAACAGTATATCTCTATTTCATATTGGACTTTACAATGTTTATTATTTTGTGCTAATGATCACATTATCTCTCTCGATAACAACAAAATCCACAAATAATTCAACTAGTAGTCAATTAATTGAAAAGCATGAAAAATGATAATAGATATCCAAAAATTTTAAAGTAAATTAAAGTAAAACAAATGTATTATAATAAAAAATATCATAACAAAAGTTCATCTCATCCTAACAATGTAATGTTGGATATTTTCAACATATATGGGGCCACACGTTGTCTATTAAAATGTGTGGTGCTATCATTTGAAGGATATTGGTCAATTAAGTGATCCGTTAAAGATGTATTATGACTAATGGGTATTAGAATTCATGGAATTATAGTGTAGAGACTGGAATGTTGTTTTA
>CAIGRB010035396.1:9860-36952 GCA_903798255.1 Fraxinus quadrangulata | reverse complement strand
CTAATGGGTATTAGAATTCATGGAATCCAAGTGTAGAGCCCGGAGTGTTGTTTTAAATTGATGAAGGGCCAATTTGAAGCAACTGAAAGATAGTGACTATTGAGTTACTGTTATTATTTATATGGTTATGGTCCCCAATTGTTGGTGTTCTTGAGAATCTCTACATCCCCATCAATAGAGAGGAAATCAAAGATGAAGACCGCCAATCAATTGGAAGATCATAACTCATTCAGGCCGATAATCAAACAATATGGATCAAGGTATGTTTATGCTTCCGCTATTTTATTATTTTCTCTAGTTTCAACATGGAGTATGAATCTTGATTAGGGTTTAAAAGGATTTACTTAATGAATCTATAATCCCTATTGTTGAATTAAATCTAACATTAAATAACTATCCTAATATATCGAAATTACAAGAAAATATCATAATTTTGTACAACATCAAGCGAAATTGAAAACTAATGAATGAAGGAAGATGAATCTTGATGTTCTTGAATTTCTTCAAAATAATCTTAATAAATCTTCAATAATCTTTTCGTTTATTTGTCCACAAAACCCAAGTTTAATCTCCAATTGATGAGTTCTTAAACTTCGCGTTTGAAATATACTCACAATATATAATTTTGCTCATTTTTTATGATGAAAATTTATGGAATATTATAGTATGAGATATTTATGAGAGGTATTTCTAATGTATTTTGTTGTTAAGTATTTGTAGGAGTCAAAATTTGATTGAAAATAACGCTCAAATGGGTTTCCAAAAGAGTTCCAATCGAATAAGGAAAATTATCTTTACGTACATATATTTTTGTCTTTGCACAACAGTCATTATTTTGATCATAACTTTCTTTTCTGATATCCAATTAAGGAGATTTAAAGTGTGTTGAAAAGTTAACTCACATTTTACAAATTTTATAGACATATAATATTTCCAATTCGGACGTTTACTATACCAAAAATGAGTCTCATTATTTCACTAAAAATTTGAAATATAATTTGTGCAGTTGGAAATTAATTTGTGATAATATTTTGATCATATTCCATTCTATTTTGACTTATAATTTCATCCAACTATTTCCTAACAATCTTCAAAATATCACTTTGTGGTCCGAATCAATTATTGAATATCCTCAAACTTTGAACTTCGACCTTTTTCATTTTTTTCTTTCAATTCCACTTCCTATTATCGAGCTTTACCAATTAAACGAAATGACAATAAATTAGGCTATATTTCATTTAAAAAAAATACCAAATATAGGACCCCAAATAAGTGTATAAAATACACTTATCAAACACCGTCAAACTTAAATATTTGTTTATCCTCACACAAAAATAAAACCTAAATAACAACAAACACACAAGTATGCAAAAATATTGGGTTTGACGGTCTTTCTTTTTACCTCACAATTTGAAACCCAATATTAAATCTACAAACCACTTCAAAATCACAATACCAAACTAATATCCACTCTTTCAATGCAAAATCGACGTATGTGTATAAAAAATTAAGTAGACAAACATGAATTTACAAGTTGTTTCAATTCCCGACCTTCCGTGATCCAATATATCATTTCACATCTCATATGATTTATACACCACCAAACTTATTCTTTTTACTCTTTTTCAATGTGCAATCTAAGGTTGAATTTTTTTCATTATTATCATCACCCTCTTTAGTTTAGGTAGACTATACTAATTGCAAGTAAACACATTAATAACCAAAGATTCTATAATTATTTGATTGCTTTGACCTCTAGGACTCAACTAGGCTAATAATCTCTCATTAAAAGTCAAATCTTCTCAAATAAGTATTTAGGGCTTAATCAAGACATTTTGTGCTTCTCCCATTTCATACACATACCTTTTCAGATTTTATTTTTTTTACAATCTCTACCTTAAATTTTCTATATGGCCTATTTAACGAGCTTTTAGCCGATAACTCCCAAATTAGATGACTATAGGGCATCAGGTTGTAAATACCCTAGTAGGCTGAATAACCCGAGTTATAAATGCTACGAAGATATTCTTTATATATATTTTTACCCTGATTAGTGTAATGTTCCTCAGTAAACACCTATTCAAGCAAATCGACTTTCAACTTAAAACTTTTGCCCAGTTTTATTCTATTAATCTAAGACAATTCATACATAAATTTTCAAACATGAAATCTCCATTCACATCTATATCTTCATACAACCGCAAAATCGCCTTTATACTATGCTAAATTTGGTCTTAAGGATAAAGAATTTTGTATGGTTTGGGCATAACATCTATGTTCGACTAAGTTAACCTATCAAGCTTATGAATTAACTCATTTTATTACAATATCAAACTCAATACTAGGTCGCATATAATATCAAGTTTTGTAAGGTTAAACATCAATCAATCTAGCATATAACTTATCCACAGTTCATAACTTGCAAGGTTGAAATTTCTTGATTTTTTGTATTTTTCTATTATATACGAAAACAATAACGAAAAACAAACATATAAACACTCAAAAACATACGAAAAGAAAAAACTCGGACTTTTTTCCACCCCTAAACCTAAAATCGTCATTATCCTCAAAGTCCTAAAGTATAACTAAATATATAAGGGGACGGGGAAGAAGATGAAGAAGACAATCCTCAAATTTTACTGTTGAATATGGGAGGGGCTATTAGCAATCCATCTCAAATTGTAAGTTGTTAAGTTCATTCTAATGTTTATATCAATGGTACCTATTAAAAAGAGAACAAAACAATCAAAAGAGTCAAAATTAGTTCTTCTTTTCTTTATGCTTAAACTCCAATTTCATGTCACATGCATATTTCAACTCATTTTGACTCAATTAATATTTTTCTTTATCTAGGTTAAGTGTCAATGATAAAGATGACCCCCAAGCTGAATTGAAACGTGTTTATAACTAATGCAACTGATAAATCAAGAATAACATTACATGCAATACAATACGGAAAGTAAAATAAATAAAAGGGTTAGGAAATTGGGTTGCTTCCTAACAGGTGCTTAATTTATAGCATTTAGCTAGACTGTATGAAGGGACTGATCGTCTTGGTTCACACTGGAGTCTTGCAGCCTCCACTCTTTGCAATTTTTCGCTTTATATTTTCTTTTTGCCCTCCAAATCTCGAGCTCTCCATTCTCCTCTCCCACAAGGCTCCCCATACGTTTAGATTTTGTCTCCTACAACCCTTGTTGAACTTTTCAACAATATATTTGGCCTCCTCCTGGACTAATAGTTGCTTGGGTGGATTATATAGTTTAAAGATTTCATGTGCGTCCTCTATCGTCACACTTAGCTCACATTTGTGCATGTCAATCAATGTTCGATTTATTACTAAAAAGGCCGACATAATATTATTGACATATCTTGGTCGTCTTCCAGATCCATAACAAGAAAGTCTATGAGGAATATTAGCTTCCCAACCTTGATGAATACATTATCTACCTTACCCCATGGGTATCTGATACTTCTATCTGCAGCATCATATTCGATCATTTGATTTTCCCAACTCCTAGTTTCTTGAAAGTCGACAAAGGCATTAAGTTTACACTTGCACCTGTATTACATAAAGTATTAAAATGAAATCTTCTGCCTAGTGAAATAGGTAACGTGAAACTCCCTTGGTCCTTGAGTTTTGCTTGGGTGGCCACTTCTTCCCACTATAAATGCTTTCTTTTTTTAGATATCATGTCCTTCAGGAACTTTTCATACATTGGGATCTATCAGATTGCATCGATGAATGTGATGTTGATGTGGAGCTTTTTCAGCATATCCAAAAACTTCTCGAATTGATCATCGAGCTTTCTCTTTTACAGTCTTTATGGAAAAGGTGGTGCTAGCACATATTCTTTGGTAAGAGCGGTTTCCTTAACTTTTGAATCCTCTGATACTCTTTCCGTCTCTACTTCTTTGTTCTACTCAGATTCCTTCAATTACTCTCAATCGTGGTACATACCTTTTCTTTTGAAGCAAATATTCTTTTTACATTAATCTTTAGCAGTTGAACTTTAATGCGGGTAGTTATTGCCTCAATTTGTTTAGGATTTGTCTCAGTGTCATTGAGCAATGCTACTGGTAGTCTCTCTGAAAGTGCTTTTGCTATTTGTCCCATCAATTTCCCAAGTTCTTAATGGCAGCTCCCTGAACTTGCGAGGTTTTATCGATTCTTTACATGTGTTAGGTATATATCTCCGCCAATTTAGTAACAAGATCTTCTAACGAAGACTTGTTTTTAGTTTGCTGAAAACCTAAAGGTACAGTCTGCTGTGGTGAAGTCTGAGCTCCATGATTGTTCTCCATTGGAAACCTAGGCGATTCATCCACCTGGGTATAAGTGTTAAAATTCTGTGTATAATTGACATCCTCATTGACTGAACAAAAGAGATTCCTTCAATGTAATCAATACTCTGATGATTCCTTTTACAATGTTTACATTTCAATCCCACTATTTAGGTTGCATTCATCTAATCTACCTTCTGTGTCAATTATGCCAACTATGATGATATTGCTGTCAAGAATCAACTTCAAATATCCAAACAACTTTCTTTCTACTCGTCTTTTCAGTAGGCAAAAGTGCATTGGTGAATGCCAAATCCTCCATGGTTTAGTAGATCTGATCCACAATTCTTTTGTGATAGAACCACCGTATTTAGAGTCTACGTTAACCCTGCTTATCGGACTCGGACAAATGTAAAAGTTCGTACCTAAAGCCACTTCTGCAATCCATGTTGTGGGCATTAACGGAGCAAACTCTTGTATCATTTCCAAGCTTTTGAATATCATTCAAAATCTAATTGTTAGAATGTGGTTATCTCATCCCTCAACTTTGCAATTCCCTTCTATGGGAAATATTTGCTTAGAAACTTCTGACTCAAGCTATTCCAATAAAATGATGCTTTTAGGTGGAAAAATAACTAACCACTTCTTTGCTGAGTCTGTCAATGTATATAGGAAGAGCCCTAGTCAAATTTAGGGATTGCAACGGGACGAGTTGGGGCAACGTCCCGTGTCCCCCACCCCGCGTGGTAATTTCTGGCCCCTTATCTGCCCCGTTACCCATTTAAGTCGGGTCGGGTCGGGTCGGGTCGGACCGAGCCCTTGCCCCGTTTACTACTCGATTAATTTTTTTTTTATAATTCATTTTATTCCCCCCATTTATTAAAGTGAGATAATAATATATTATAATTTTTATTTATCTTTGAAAGTTAATTATTCAAATATATTCGGTAAACTAAGACTTTTATTATTTGTCATATTTTTTAGATAATTTTAGTAGTCATTTTTTTTTATTAAAACTAGTGAATTTTTTCATTTAAAGTATTTAATTTTAAAAAAAATTTAAACAGGGTGAGGTACCCGGACCCGCCCTAAAGCAAAGTTACCCGCTATATTCCTGATCCGAACACCGATTAAGTGGGTAATTCGTGCCCCATTCAGGGCGGGGCCCACATATATCGAGTTTGTCGAATTTGTTTACCATCTCTAGTCTAATTGCATTAGTAGACACTCTTGGATACTCGATAGTTGCACATATGTACAGAAATTTTGATATATGAGTATTGAGATTCTCCGTAGCTCTCTCAAAGAGTAGTAAAGTGTCATGCATTTTCTATACCGTGATTTATGCCGCAAGTGTACGGTGTCAAATTTTGTAATATAATAATGGAGTTTGAGTGTCGAACCCACATGAATTATAATTCAAATTTCTACTAAATATTATAATTAGATGAATGAATTTTATAATCAATATTTTTAAACTGATATGGTGATGAATTCAACAAATAAATGCAAGTTAGAAGAATAATCAAGTGAGAAAGCTTAGGGTTATGATTTCACTTGACTATCAAATATGATTCTCAATTATATAATTATTTCTATTCAATTTTTCAAAGTTTATGAGTAAGAACACTAACGTAAGTTTACTTCCTCTCTCGAGTACCCCGAGTAAAAACTATTCATATATTTCAATTCCAATATCTCTATTCCGAATTAAAATATAGAATTTATCAAGTTCGTGGTTCTTAAATGAAACATACTTTAAATGAATTATACTTTCCCTTGAAACCTACAATTTCTTGGGTTGTTCAATCCATATTCTCAAGTTTTTGGCTAAAATCAAACCCTATGTAATGAATTTAGCTCATGATGTAATTTATAAAAATATTAAAATTCATATAAAAAGACATAGAGAAGAGAATAGAAAAACTAGGATGTACATATTCAATTTCTTCTCTTATTCTTCTTTATTCTATTCTTAAATCTCTTAATATTTTTCCTCTTTGTCTTCATGAAGAATTGTGTTGAATTCGCACTTATCTCTTGTAACGTTCTCCTCATAGAATTAGGTCTTAAGGATTGTATTTATAGTCTTTTAAAGTCTTGAAAGGGTTAGAGTCCCAAAAAAAAAAATCAAAACCCTTTTTTCTCGCCCAGCAGCTAAAGATGGCAAACAGGTTGAGTGGCTTGTCGGCTCAACCGCTTGGCTCATGAAAATACGAGCTGCGAACCGTTCGAGCTCGTCAAATGAGAAACTCGAGCCCGAGCAGAGACACAAGTGAGCTCGACGAGCCAAGCCTTACTCTACTTGTCAAGCTCGCGAGTGGCTCGTGGGCTAACCCACAAGCACGCTCGTGGGTTCGTGAAAAATTAAAGAAAAACTTTTAAAAAAGTGAAAAAGTAAAAAAAAATAAAAAAACTCGTGGGCTCGTGGCTCGGCTCGTGGGCCGAGCAGAGCAAAGCTCGCCCACGAGCAAATGAACGATGAGCCCGCTCGGCTCGTGAGCTCGTGGCTCGTTTCTCACTAGCTCGAGCCAAGCTCGTGGGTTTAAGCTAGCTCGATCCATTGCTATGACTACCAGTGACACCGCAGGCCACGATGTGGCTCTGTGGTGCCCAGTTGCTGTTGAATTTCAGCAACGGAGGCGCTGTCACGTCTAGCTTCAGATGGAAATTCAGCACTACACATCTTTCAGTATTTTTATCATAAATTTTTTTACCAATATCCGATTAAGACGATTCAAGATGCATTGAAAAGTTAACTTAAATAGATACAACTTTACTTCAGATTTCATTTTCCAATTCGAACATTTTCTATGTCAAAAATGAGTCTCAATATGAGAAGAAAATTCGAAGTATAACTTTTTTGGTTGGAAATTGATGTGTGATCATACTTTGCCTATATTTCATTCATTTGACTTCTTTTTTCATTCAATTGACTCCTGGAATTCTTAAATCTTTATTGTGAGGTTCAACACAATTTTTTAATATTTTCACTTTAGTCCCCGAATTTTAAATCTCTTACAATTTAGTCATCTTCTCCAATTTTGCCAACTTTTACTTATTTCCTTCAATTTAATCAACATATATCATAACATCAAAACATCCATTATAACGCTCTAAAACTCATAGAAATTAGTTAACTATCAAATTAAAATGATGTCTAAAGTATGAGTGAAATACACTCATCATAACATGTTTCGAAACATGTTGATCACATCAGTCTTCAGGTAGAAGTTTGCCTGACCAAACGATGGATATACTACTCTAGACTGGCTTTCCACAACTGATGAAACCATGTACTCTCCCATTAGCCTTGTATTTTCATCGACTATAGCCATATTAGGATGTTCTGTCCCCTTATTTGCCTCGATGGCAATATGATTTAGATTATCCTCTGACATGTGTTCCTTTTTTCTGTTTTTGTTGTGCATCCAGCTTTTCTCTTCTTTAAAACTTGAATGTTCATTCGATTTTTAGGTCAAATTCAATAACATCATCGTGTCACAAATTTTGCATATAAAGTCCTGAAAAAGCAAGGAAGAAACACTATGAATTTTTTCTAATATAATACACTAAACTACGAAAGTATTGAAATTCATATTAAAGTTATAATTAACTAAAACTTATCAAATACTATAGTCCTCGATAACGTTGCCAAAAACTTGACCTTTTGAAATCCCGCAAGTGCCCCAGTGTCTTAATCAAGTAATAAAATGTTGAATAGAGTGTCGACTCTACAAGGACTACATGTTTGAGCTGATTAAAGTTAATAATATCCTTAATCGAATAATAAAAGTGATTTGAGTTTATTTATGCTAATTTATAAGTTATTAAATAAGTGAAAGCAAGTAAAATTGGTTTTCAAATGTGTGAGAAGTATTGCTAAAATGTCAAATCCTCCATGTTAATCCATTTTTATTTCAACAATTTAAAATGGCAATTTGAAATCATTCTTGTAGGTATTGTTCCTATTTTAATTAACAGTCTCTCTCGATAGCGATTAAATATATTCATATATGTGACATTCCTATATCTTTATGAAAGATGCGAAAACATGCAAAAAAGTATTAAAAGTGTTAGAACACCTATAGAAATCATGTAAAGTATATCGGTATATCTCTATCCCATATAGACTTTACAATGTTTATCAATTTATGCTAATGATCTCATTTTCTCTCTTGATAACAACATAATCCACAAACAATTTAACTAGTGGCCAATTAATTGAAAAACATGAAAAACGATACTAAAGATCAAAGAATTTAAAAGCAAATTAAACTCAAACTAATTTATTAAAATAAAAAATATCATAACAAATGTTCATCTCATCCTAACAATTAAATAACTAGCCTAACATATCGAAACTACAAGAAAACATCATAATTTTGTATTACATCACTCTGAATTGTGAATTAATGAATGAAGGAAGATGAATTTTGATGTTCTTGAATTTCTTCAAATCAATCTTGATAAATTTTCAAAAATCCATTCATTTCTTTGTCCACAAATCCCAAGTTGAATCTCCAATTGATGAGTTATTGAACTTCGCTTTTGAAATCTTCTCACAATATATGATTTTGTCAATCTTTTATGATAAAAATTGATGGAATATTGTAGTATGAGATGTCTCTAGAATGTATTCTACTGCTAGGTATTTGTAGGAGTCGAAAATTGGTTGAAAATCACGTCCAAATTGGTTTTCAAAAGAGTTCTAATCAAATAGGAAAGTTGTCTTTGTACATGCATATTTTTATCTCTGTATAGTAGTCATTATTTTGATCATAACTTTATCTTCCTATATCCGTTGAGACTACTTAAAATATGTTGGAAAGATAACTCAAAAGAGTACAATTGTCCTAGAAATAGAATATTCCAATTGGGACATATACTATGCCAAAAATCGTATCTTAATTTTTGACTAAAAATTTCAAATATAAATTGTGAGATTGAAAATTGATTTGTGATAATATTTTGATCATATTCCATTTTCTTTGACTTATAATTCGATCGTTTAGTGGTCCGAATTAACTATTTAATATTTACAATTTGGTCATCAAACTTCGGACTTCATCTTTTTCCCTTATTTTTTTTAATTCCACGTTCAATCATCGAGTTTTACCTAATAAATAAAATATACAATAAATTAAGCTATATTTACTTAAAAGAACTGCTAAATATCACTATTTTAGGCCCCCCGAATAAGTGTATGAATCAGTTGGGTCGTTCCATATTGTCTACGATATATATATCTAGACATGCCATTATACATACTATTTTGTGCTCTTTCTATAGTTGATTTATTGTCAAAATGTATACCAATTGCAAGTAGAAGTTTAGGCTAACATGGAATGTCTTTTAAGAAGTTATGAAGCCATTATATTTCTTCTCCAACTTTATCTAAAGTTATAAATTCTGATTTTATCGTTGATCGAGTTATACATGTTTGTTTGAGTATTTCTAAGATATGGTTGTACTACCAATAGAAAAAATATATCCACTAGTAGACTTAGAATCCTTTGCGTCTGATATCCAATTTGCATTATAGTATCCTTTAAGTACAAATTTATATAATGTAATCCAAAATTTTGAAGTCTTCAATAACTAAGAACCATGTTCAATGCTTCCAATGTTCATTTCTTAGATGACTAGTCAATCTACTCAATTCGTTCATAGCATATGTTATATCCGAACGAGTGCAGTTTGTAATATACATTAGATTGCCTATAACTTGTAAATACTTTAACTGAGATATCAGTTCACCTTTATTTTTTACTACGTGTAAACTTAAGTCAATTGGGATTTTCATTGAACTTTCATCTTATACATTAAAATTCTTAAGTATAGTTTCAACATAATGAGATTAAGATAGAACAATCCATTAGATATCTTAGAGATTTTAATTCATGATATGATATCACCTACACCCATATCTTTCATATCAAAATTTTTATTAACATTTTCTTAGTATTTATGATAATATCATGATTGCTACCCATAATTAACATATCATCAAAATATAGACATGCAATTACATAGGCTTTAGGTGTGTGTTTTACGTACACACATTTATTACACTCGTTAATTTCAAAATCTTTTGACGAAATTGTTTTGTCAAATTTTGTGTGCCATTAATTTGGTGCTTACTTTAATGCATACAAGAACGTAATGAGTTTACACTTTCTTTTCTTATTTAGGGGCAATAAACTTTTCAAGTTACTCCATATATATTTCTTCTTCTAATTCGTCATTCAAAAATATTGTTTTAACATTCATTTGATGGATCTCAAGATTATGTAATGTAACAATTGCAATTAGAACTCTAATAGAAGTGACTCTTGTCACTGGTGAGTATGTATCAAAAAAATTAAGATCTTTCCTTTGTTTATATCATTTTACTCCAACCTAGCCTTATATTTATTAATAGATCCATCAAGTTCTTAATTTCTTCTTAAAAATCCAATTTTAGCCCAAAGGCTTATTTTCAGGTGAGAGATCAACTAACTTCCAAGTGTGATTTTGCATAATAAATTCTATTTTAGTATTGACAGATTCTTTCAAATACGATGCTTCTGAAGTAGACATTATTTTAGAAAATTCGAACAATGGGATGTAAATGTTCTCGCCCGTTTACTGCGCCTAGGTTCTTCATCATTTAGAAGAGTACCATTCGTAATATCATAAATTTGTTTATTTGAACTTGTTCTTTTCTTGGATTTGCATAGAAAGACCTTTTAAAAGAATATAGCATTTCTAGACTCAATGATAGTGTCATGGTGAAACGTTATATGAATTTGGATAGCCGTGGTGAAATAAAATCAAATTGGGCAGTCATGGTGATGCTAAGTATAAAGTTGGATAGTAAAGATGAAACAAAATCAAATTGAGTGGTCGTGATGACGTCAAGTATAAAGTTAAGTGGTCATTGGTGAATTTAACCCAGTAATGAATACTTATTATATTCAATTAATAAAATTTAACATGGGGATCTAATTTATAGAGGTTGGGGGTTGTAGTAGGATAAACAAAACTCAAAAAATAGCATGTTCGTGAACATGCATGTCTGTTTGCATACTGTCGCTCGAGAGCTCCAGAAGGCCACTCGAGCGATTTTTTCAGAGATTCGCTACGTGCATAGCCGAATTTTGGAATTAATTTATTCAAAGAAATCCATTATATCAAGCTTGCATTATCTATCAATTTCTCATTCATTCGAAAATAGTTTTGCTAATCCAAATATATCTCGATCATCTACTTACGAAGTAGAACGCGTTTGACTATTCATCCACATGAATTGTTTAACAGGACCTATTCGAATATTTGGTTTAAGTTGATTATAAATCAAACTATATAAACCCATTTCAAACGGTTTCACAAATCAATTCTTGGAGGTATGCCACAAGGATGGATCATTTCTATCCTCCTTTGTGTTTATTTTTTGAATATTTTCGTTGAGGAAATATACTTTAAATTTGTTAGTAGAATCAACTATGTGAGTCAACACTGTACTTTTTATATTACTTTACATCATAGAAAATTCCCAAAAAAAAAAAAAGAAAAAGAAAGAGAGGCAAAATTTTGAAACATCCAATAACATTTTTATGTGTTTGGGTGTTACTCATTTGGATAGTCTTGTTGGCTAATGATGAGATTGAGTTTTATTTATGATATGTGACCATATGATGCTACTTGTGCTATTTTTATATCTTGTTTGTACGTATAAAATCCTATTATTACGTATATAGTTACTTTAATTGTTATTTATATTTTGAAATTATTGTATAATATGATAGGTTTTTTTAGTTTGTAGAATAGGCTGTAAATGATCATAAGTCCCTATGGTAAAATATATCAATCACTTAACGAACGCATACGAATAGTTTGGGATTGATTGAAANCCATATGGTTTTCAGCAAATTCCATTCGCCCTTTGTAAGATAATTTGTCCACACCACTGCCATATAAATTTGCTAAATGTATCTTCAACCATTGTAAGCCTGATTTGCCAAGTGGGCGTCCTTCTGCAAATTCTAGGATTCCTCGGCAGAGGTCAGATCCAAGATGATTCAAGTATGGGTGCATGGGATATGCACGACCACGGAAATCTAAATTGTGAGGGTAATAATAGCCATCTTCATCCTTCATTTTTCTTGCAACCTGCTCTACCAAGTAAAACAATTAAATGGTGATTTAAGAAAAACATCACAAGTGACATTAGGTCCCTATTTGACACACGTTCTTTCAAAATACATTATTTCAAAACTCATTTTCAACCACACATTCTTTATATAAAATAATATTTTTCATCACATCAATAATTTTTCCTTACTTTTTAACCACATATTTCCCATCATATCACTATTTAAAATATATTCTTTCCTCAATAATATCCATCAAACACATAGTAAACATTTACTCTTTTATGAAATTTTGACTAGATCTAGTTAATAATTGGATTTGACTACTCACAAATATATCGTTCACGCATATGATAAATCAAATTCTTTTTGGTAGTATTATTTGGAAGCTTAGTATTAATCGCTCAATTTTGAGTGAGAAATCTTTTTGGTGAGCTATCAGCGAAGTAGGTCTTTGTTTTCTTTGTGAATTTTTGTTAGAGTAGTTAAGTAGATAGTTTTGCTCGAGATTAGCGAATTCTAAGTTTGAGGCGTTGATAAATATATTTTACACGTTTATCTAGACTCTTTAATCTACTTGAATATTTAATTATTTGGGAAGATTTCTACTCATATCAATGTATATAGGTTAAATCTCCAATTTGAAGATGATTGATGCAAAAGAAGGAAATTTTGACATGAAAAGGATAAAAAGAAAACCTACAAGTAGAGCATGTGAGGGAATTAGTGCAAAAAATTTGGTACAAAGATCTCTACAAAAAAATGATAGACCATTGGAAATATAAAACAAATTTTAGTTTAAAGTAAAAAAGATTGCAATTTAGAGTTGTGGATCAAATATTATGCTCGTTTGAAGATCCAGATCAAACCTAACAATTTCAAATGATTGGGAACCAAATTGTACATTTCAAGAAAGATGGGGACTTCCACTGCAGCTGAGATGATTTTTTTAGGGCAGTTCATGTTTTTGTTTGTGAGCTCGCCATATAGCAAACAACCCTCTTTTCATTGCAAAAATCCACATTTTAACACCAAATTCGAGGACAAACTTGCTATTTTCAATGGCATGACTTCCAATGCTATTGAAGACTATAAATATGTGTAAGTTAGGTCAAGAATAGGAGAGGATAAGAGAGAAGAATAGATTTTAGACATCGAATCTTACACATAAAAATCTATCTAATGGGAGAAATCGTAGAGAGAAATCAAGTAATTAATGAAAATTCAAGCGTTAAGTTGATCGAGCCCTTGGAATTGAAGATTGAAGAGATTTGTTCTATCTCATTTTCTTAAATTTATTGGGTGGTGTATATGTCAATTCTTTTTGTCTTGATTTCTTCATCACGTTTCTTGGCTAAATTAGTTATTATGATGAAATGTAGCTAATTAACTTTTGTTCATAATTAATTCATATTTTGAATTTTTATTATATATATATAAATTGTGTTGCATCCCAATTATTGAATTACTTTCATGTTTGTTAATGATAATTAAACTAAATGATACTTTTAAATATTAAATCGAGAGATAGCATGTTAGAACATATAATGCTGTTTTTCTTGTAATTGACGTTAAATTGAGATATTTCTACTTATCCATGCGATTTTCCTATTTTCTTATGCATCAATGTTACCAAATTATTAATCGAGAGAGGAAACTTTTCATGAATTTGTTGTTAAATTGAAAATTTTCTACTTATTCATGCGGTTTTCCTATATTCTTGTGCATCATTTTTATTAAATTATTATTTGAGAGAGAAAATTTTAACATCTGGGGATATGCTAACTAGCACACTTGAGATCAACGTTAATGTATTATCTTGTATATAATAAAGCAACACAATAAATGAACCAAACTACAAATTGAACATGAATTCCGTTCATTCGTGAAATTTTTGACTCCTAACTATTTCCTTAATTGATTTGTACCTCAATATCTGCTTTCTTCATTAGAATTAATTTGCTTACTTTCGTTAATTAGGAAAAACTCAATTTCAAAATCGAAATTTAATCTGTGTGTTTTTGGTATGGTCAATTTTAATTAAGGTGAAATCATTAGTCAATCATCGTGTGAAGATTTTCTATTCGCTTTTTATTACTTGTTAACGATATCTTCCTCTTACAGAAAATATGACAACAATGGCGCCACACTGACTTATCTGTATGAGATACTCCCTAATTGTAAGTTGGACTTAACTTCTCGATAACAAGAATTTTGTATATATTTCACTCGGCCCCTTCTTCTAGCATATCGAGCTAAAAACTTACACGGTGTCAACTTCTATTTAGCATTAGTGGGAGCTCCTTGAAAAGTGTCACTTTCTTCTATTGTCAAGGGTGAGTATTGACTTCTTATGTATGACAAACTCTCAGCACGAAGTGCGAATTTTAAAAACAAACTCAAGTACGATAGGCCATTGACTTGGGTAGAATATTGAGCTCAGTCTCTTCACCTAGGTCCAAATTTGTATGATCGAGCTCGTGTTAACCTATTTGAAAATCTACACGAAAAAATTGTAATCTCATGATCGATCATAATCTACTCCTGTTACTATATTTTCACGGTATACAATGCCGATGATATTAATTGGCCTTAAATTGACGTGGGAGTCAAGGAAAAATAAAAAAGAATTTTTGTGAAATGTTAATATCCAAAATGTATCTTCACATTTACCATACTTTAGAAGGAAACAAAAACACATAATTAAAGACTAAAAATGGTGCATCCCACTCCCACCAATACGATTACTTGTATTGTTCAATCCAAATAGAAAATAGAATTGTGCAAAATTATACCTTTCCTCATAAAGAAATTAATCTCTCAATTTTCTGAATTTTTCCAACTCCTAGAGTTGTACCAATGTCATTTTGCTATTTGTACCATTATTTTCATATTTAGACAATTTCTTCCCTTCCACAATTGTTGTCTCATTACTATTGATTTCCGTGCCTTCAAATTACTTAAAACAACAGTCGAGTGATACATTTATAATATCTTGTCAAGTTGAACGTGAATTACAAAAATTAATGCCGGACAACTATAAATATTGACTTATCAATGATGATTTAGAGTAAAACTAGATTTTTCATTGTGAAATAGAAATATATACGTATCAATGATGATTTAGTGTAAAACTAGATTTTCCCATAGTGAAATAGAAATATATACGTATTGAGATCAAAATATACCATTTTTTGTCATGGTGAAATAGAATTATATAGGTATCAATGATGATTTAGTGTAAAACTAGATTTTTCCATAGTGAAATAGAAATATATACGCATTGAGATCAAAATATAATCTTTTTTTTTTTTTTTACTCATTTCACCTCTGTTTGGCCACATAAAAATTATAATTCATTTTTTTCTCTCCTCTTATTAACCAAACATTTATCAATAAAATAATACTACATGTAAATTAAATTTTTTTCCTTCTTTTTAATTACACATTTTTCAAAAAAAAATGTTATTCCCAAACTTCAAATGACAAATAATGGGGGTCAAACGAGAATTTAGAAAGCGGAGCCATTCTTTCTTTAAAGTAAAAAATTCGAACAAAACTAATACGTATAATGGGCTGAATAGAGATGTAAGGATTTGAAATGTCTATTGTTTATTGTTCACATTTATATCGACTAGATCCTATCCAACACTCAATCTAGATTATCAATTGTAAATTCATAAAACAAAACTACATTATCTATTTTTTCAGTAAAATGAAATATCAATTTCTTAATGGACCAAAACCCATCAAATCGCCTGCCTTATTTGTCCAAGGGAACAAAACATTAAAAGACTGTTCTCTTTGTGTTTCAATTTTGTGTTTTAGATTTTGAATTTGTTTTGGATTTTGTATTTTTAGTGTTCATTTTGAAACTGTTGAAAATGTGTTCTTTTTGGTATTTTGAAAAATTATTTTGAAAACACCCAAAATGCGTTTTGAAAATTTTAACTTGATTATAATTGAAAACACCCAAAATGACAAATTTGTCGTTGAGTTTTTTCTTTATAAAATTTTAACTTGTTTTCAAAAATGCGTTTTCGAAAATAGGAAAGAGAATATGTTTTCACTGTTTTAGAAAATTGAAAATAAAAAACGATTTGCAAATGGTAAAGAGAACATGCCCTAAATAATCCAAGCCATGCCATATTTAGGACCTTAATTATTAGTCATGGGAACCCAAGCTTTACGGCTTGATTTAATCAGAGAAATATTTAATAAACTTTTATTTTAAAAATACTATACATTTTATAATTAGCACTTGGATATTTGAAAAACAAAATTAATTTATTGTCGTGTCTATACACAATTACTATAATGATGAAATCTCACAAATACATGGTATCGTGAATAAATAATAAAGTGATTAATTATGCATCGTTCGTACGATGACTATATATTTAATCTAGGATTAATTAATTCTAACTGTAATTGAATGGTCACTTTCATATGAAGAATTTGTACTAATTAACTAATTAAACTAAATATTTTAATAAGCAAATTATGAGAGTTTTTCTAAGAGTATGTGGAATGATTACTAAAATTTCGAATCCAGTTTAATACAATCTAATATCTTGACAATATATATGCATTCTTATTGATCAATCTTCCTAAATTATTTAATAATATTTTTTGAGTAGAATTAAATATATTATATCATGTGACATTTTTATATCTCTATTAAAGATATGAACAAGATAGCATGCATTAAAAAGCTATAACATCTATTAAAATCATACATATCATAGATGAATATATATCATCTATCGAACTTCACAATAATTAATATAAAGAACTATCTATTGTATTGTCTCTCTCGATAATAATAAAATTCACACAATAATTCAATTAATAGCTAATTAATTGAAAAATATTAAATTTTATAACAGTCATCCAAGAATGAACACATATTGGACGTTAAAATATTGAAATTATATTAAAATTTCATAATAAGGATTCATCTATGTCGTAGTAAATGAAAATCTAGCCCAGTATTACAAATCTACAAGAAATCATGAATAATTTATAGACCACCGAAGAAGAAAATAAATCTGAAAATCATGAATCACTTCAATAATTTTTTGATTAATCTCCAATTCACCTTCTCTTCTTTGTACAAAAAACAAAGATCAGATCTTCAATGGATTAAGTTATTTAATCGTACCTCCTAATTTGCCCAAAAGACTAATGAATTGCTTCTCTTTTGTTGTTAGATTTTATGAATTTTATGGTATGAGAGGGCTCGAAATTAGGTCAAGAAATCGCGTTGAAATTGATTTTCAAAAGAGAGGCGATTCAAAATAGGAAACTGCCCGTTTGGTCTAGATTCATCATAATTGTGTGCACATGGCCTTAAATTTTGAACGATTTCGTTTTGGTCCCTTTTGTTTGCTCTTTCTTCAATTCAAGCCCTCTTCTCGTGTAGTTTTGGTCCTTCAACTCTAATTTCACCCAATTCTGTTCAAGCAACCTTCAACAATCCTTCACCAGTCCGAATCAACTTTTAAGCATTTGTAATTTAGTCCTTAAACTTTGCAAATCCTTCATTTTTGCCAATTTTCGTTCCTTTATTTCAATTTCACTTTCACTTATTGAGTTTTAGCTAACAGATAAAATAGAAAAGAGATTAGACCATAATTAATCGTAAGAACTCATAAATGTCTATATTTAAAGGCATTGATGAATGAACATTGATTGTAATGATTTTTTTTTTAAATATTATTATACTACTAGAAGTGTTGTAATTTACTTTTGTCTTAATAAGTAATATTATCACATACTTTTTTATTTTAAGATAGTGTTACTACTATAATTATTTTAACACATATCAAATCTCACAATTTATGAAATTACAAAATAAAAGCACGCTCCATATAATAAAAAATATATAATTGCTTTAATTAATTAAGTTTATAATTGGTAATTTAAAAATAGCTATGTGAAAAAACTAAAGGGTGATGTGTGTGTATTATGAGTTTGAGTGTTGTTAATTAGGTTTGAATGTATAAAAGCTTGAGAGGATCAAAGTGAAAAATAAGCAAAAACCAAAAGTACGTTTGGGAAAACTTTTTTTCATGTTAATTCAATATGCATGCGCGTGATACATACGATTGGAGTGGGGGCGTGGATCCAATTGGCATGACAAAAATGGTGAATCCAATTCATGCTTATTATAGATTTATTGATAGATTCGTCGACGGTACATTTCATCATGGTTCACATCACACATCATACTATAATAAATATTCCCAAATAAATAAATAAAAATAATATTCCAATTAAGAAGAAGATAGAATGTGGGGCTATATATATTCTAAGGAAACAAGGTCCAATTGAATGAGTGGTTAATAAAAAAATAAAATAAAATAAAAAAAGAATAGTGTCAAAATTAAATAGAGAAAATTGTACCATAGTCTTGTTTACGAGATGCATTCATTCATTTTTTTTTTAATAGATTATCAGAATTTTATATGGATTCGAATCTTATCGAGAGGTCTGCTAGACATCAGAACTCGATTGATAGTACAATTATGATGAAAGTAAAAAAGAAAAAGAAAAAGAAAAAGAAAAGAAAATTTAACTTGTTATATTTAGAAATTGAAATTTCCCAAATAATAATATAAACAAGTCTCAACCCAACTTTGTCCATCCATGGCTGCCTAGAGACAAACCCTTCGAATGGCTAAATAAATTTCAATTTGGGCCCTTCCCCTCTTATCCAGTTAGGAATAATTAGGCCCAACCCTGTATTTGACTTTGGTAAAATTTCATGTATAAGGTGATTGTAAAATACAATTTCAAAATTAAGAAATTAAGTTTATTATTTCAAAAATCAAATTATAATTAAATTTTATTACATAAGTAAATAAATAAATTTTATTAATTAAATATATTAATATCACAATTATATAATTTATGGTCACAATTATGTACTTATAGGTCACGATTTATTTATTATTCACATATTATCAAATTAATTGGTCATAAATTATTTATCGATCATAAATAAAAAATTTATATGTTACAATTTATTTATTAGTCATAAATCACAAATTTTATATGTCAAGTCACAAATTATTAAATTAGTTAGTTACAAGTTATTTCTCATTTACAAATTACCATTGATCGCAAATTATCGAATTTTTAGGTTACATATTAGTTGGTAACAAACTAATCAAATAGTTGGTCACAAACACTGAAATAGTTAGTCACAAATTTAGTCGCAATCTCACATTTTTTAGATCATATATTATTTATTGATCTCAAATTTGCTATTTTGTCGATCACATTTGTCACAAATTAACCATTTTATTAGCCACAATCACCCGATTACAATACTATTCGCCCCACCTCATCCCACTACCATAACCACCACTGCCACCACATCTCACCGTCATTGTCGTCACACCACCACCACACCACACCACATCACACCACACCGCACATCACATTACCGTCGTACCATCATCTGAACTCCACCACTGCACCATTGCCACTGTGTGTGGTGCTATCGTCGGTGCCTGCTTCGTACAACGACGATCACTGTCTTAAACCCCCACAAAAAGCGCAAAAAATAAAAAAAAACAAACAAACAAACAAACCGACCACCATAAAACCACCATAAGCACAGCTCCACGGCATAAATCAAACTCATAAAAAAAGTATATGGTGGAACCAAGGCAGTTGCAGCGTCACTACAACGTGAAATTTGAGCGATTTACAGCTGTATCACCACTTGTGACCTCGTCCATTCACGAAGCGAATCCTTCTTCAAGTTGCAATTCAGACAGAGGCGGAAGAATCTGACCATCGGAGCTGGATATTCCCTCCGAATCTTCCCCCATATCATATGGCGGCTTCGCGCCTTCACGTTGCCATTCGAGATCGGGACAATGGTGGAGGATTCGAACGGAACTTTCGAAGATAATTGATCAGCCATATAGAATTTTCGGTCAAAATCGACAAACACGACTTTGAAATGGCAAGGAAAGAAAACATGACTAAATTCAACGACAGTGGATCATCAATTTCGAGAAATGGGAGTGCCCTTCTGTAAATCACTATTAATTTTAACAACAATGGAAGACCTATAAAGATTACAAAAATGAATTAAGAGAAGAGAAATGAAACTGCGTCTGAAGATAGATTCTCTTCGGGCCGTCGACGTGATCCACTGTCGCATCCTCCATCTCTCCGCATTTTGGAGAATAAAGTAGAGAAAAAGAATGGGGAGAATAAATAGAGAAAGAAGAAAGAAAATGATCTAGGCTTTGGATAAGAAAATGAATGTGGGTGCGTGTGTAGATTAATTTAATATTTCATGCACACGCATGAACCGAACTGAATGGGGTGCATAAAAATAAATTATGTTAGTAACATAAATAATTAGAGATAAATACTGAATGACTCTGATAGCTAAAGACGTTTTTACACAAAACACGTGTTTGATAGAAAATGAGATTTATTTATAACAATATACATTATTTCCCTTACATTCACGTTGACATTTTCGTTGTTTTCAAAAAAATGTGAACTTCATATAGCATGACTGTATTTATAAAAAAGAGTGTGTCAAAAATAATTTATGAAATTTTACTTATCCTTGCTTGATTTAGCTAAAAGTTCATTTTTAATAAATTTTAGAAAAAAAGTTGATGAATTATAGTTGAAAAGTTAATAAAAATTATGAATACTATAAAATATACTCTTAACAAATAAATTTGAGAAAAAATAAATTTAAAAAAATAGGAACAAACAAAATTCGTAAAATTTAGTCCCGCTTGACAGTTAATAACCCAAATAGTCATTGAATCTTGCAAAAAAAAAAAAAAATTCATGGGATCATTGAACTTTAAAAATCACTCAAATCATCATTAAACTTTATACAAGGTTTACACGGGATCACTGACTTTGAAAATCACTTCATTCATCACTAAACTTTTAAAAAAAATTCCACAATCTCTGTTTGTTGAGGATTAAAATCAAATTTTAATTTAAGTTAAAGTTAATCAATTATTATTAATCATATCTTTTATGGTCTTACATCTTTTCAACCAATGCCTTATTTAACACCCATTTTGAGTGGATTTTTTTTTTTTTTGAAATGGTGATTGATGGAAGATTGTGTGATTAAAAAGTAAGGAGAATTTTTGAATTTATGCATAATATTATTTTATTAATAGAATAAGTGGTTGAAACAAAAAAAAAAAAGAATGAAAAAAAAATTAATTTCATATACGGCCAAATATTTTAAAAACTTCCATCAAAATCTACCAAAATTTTAATTTAATCTCACCGAGCCCACAAAAGAAACAGGAAAGAAAAAGAACACACAGGAACCTCTTGCCTCTGTCATCTCCTGCTGACGCTCTCATCGTCGCCGGGCGTTTCCTTCGATAAATCGCTGTTTTGTTTAGATTACTAGCTGATTCTGTTTAGTTTGTTTATGCTCTCGTTCTTGAAATTCGCTCGGTGCGTAGAGATGTTCTTTTGCATGGATTATCGGTAATTGATTGTTTTTTGTTTATGAGTTAGCTGCCTAGAACACGGATTTTGAGAAAGGCTGGATTTCTATTTATCTATAGTTCAATTTTCGAGTAATTTTTATGTGTTTTTGGATTATGAAGCATAAACAGCGTTCATGGCCCATTTTGATAAGGTTTAAGGAATTGAGATGTGGATGCCTAATCAAATGAGACTTATGGGGTTTTTTTTCCTTCTGCTTTGTGTTTTTACGGAAACAGGGTGGGATTGAGTTTGATGTTCATCTCGATTCCTGGGTCTTTAGTTCGGGGTTACTCTGAGTTGAGCTTGTATTACGAACCCAGCTCTGGTTTCATTTAGCAAAAGGATTCACTCTGTTCACTAGTTTTCACAGCAATGTCTAGTCATTTTGAACCGTGAAAAATGGACATTTTAGCAACTTGAGGTTGTCGTTTCATCCATTCATCTGGGTATTTGTTCTGTTTCTATTCTTTTCTGTATTATGAAAGTTGACAATAGTTGAAAATAATGAATTGATTATATAGGGGAGTCTGGGTTTACTATGATCGACGGTCCAGGTTATTCATTCAGTTCTTAAGAGTTTATCTGTGTGTTGGCTTAGTTCATACATTCTAGTGGTGGCTTTTGAAGGTTGAGCTAAGGGTTTGATATATTGTATTTGAGAAAATAAGTTCTTAAGCGCCTTTTTTTTTTTTCAGATTTCTATTTGTTGTTTTAGAGGGGTGGTCTGAGTTTCTATTTAGTAGTGCTTGGTGATTAGAATAGGACATTAGTTATGGAACTTGTGATTCATGACGTTGGCCAGTGATGGAATTCCAAGTGCACTTGGTGCATCTCTTGGATTGCTATGAGGACTTATGGCTTGGGTGCATAGGAGATTTTAGATATGAATAAGCCCTTGTTTGATTCCCTTTTTTTTCAAAATATATTTTTCTCTCTTCTTTTTAAACACACATTTTCAATAAAATAATATTATACGCAAACCTAAAACTTTTCCTTATATTTTAATCACATATTTTCCATCAATCTACTATTCCAAAATGCATTATTAATCTTTTAACGGGGCTCGAACACACCCTAAACAAGGAGCTGGATCTTGGACCTAAGAAATTGTGTTAGTGATGTGAGATATCAGTTAAGATGGTGAGATGACGAACTAGCAATAATCATAGTCTGGTTACTTGTATTTTTACATAGCAACACACATATAATGAGCGTGTGTGCATGTGATGTTGCTGAAAGTTACCAGTAGCTGAAGGTTAAATACCAACTTCTTCGGTGGCCCCCATGGTAAAAATAATTAGAGCAAAAAAGAAAGCAAAAAGAACAAAACGACAGTATTCCCTTTCACCAGTAGTTCGGGCTTCATGTTTTATTCTTGACCCTCCTCTCTAATTCTCCCTCCACCTTACCTTAACATCCACATGTCTTCTTTTCATTGATTTCATCCCTGTCTCTAGCTACATCTGTAATTTAAATCCACATTGCAATTACCAATTTCACGACGACACCTTTCATTTCTTGGCAACCATTATTACCACCCTGCTCACGTATATGATCTTCTATGTCGGGTTTATCACCATCTTCAATTCTCCCACAAATAAGAATCTGACAAGAAATTTCTGCTAATTTTTTATTGCATTAATTGTGTTATTATATTGGAATCATTCAACTGATTTTAACATGCTGTGGAAAGGAAGCAACATGCATTACCATGGCTATAAGTTGATGGGCAGCCTTAGTTTATTTTCTCTTGTAGAAGCAGATTCTTCATTGCCTTTACTAAATTGGTTAATGATGATCACCATCAAAAAATATGGTTGTTATGGGATTTGGCAATTTATGGTGCTATCACTGGCTGTTTAATGGGTTAAAGGTGGAGGCAACAAAGCATTTACCCGTGATGATCGTTTATGGGAGGTATAGTCGTCAGTTGACTTGAACCAGTTCAATGCCCACATGCTCTCAGCCTGCTTATCTTACATCTGACTGGATGAGTTTTAGCCACAATTCTGAACCATTACGAAATTTGAGTGGAGATGTGGCAAGATTTAGCGTGAAGTAGGCTCAACTTGCTTAGAATGGTAAATTAGATGTAAAGTTTGTCTCTCGACAGATCTGCAATACATAAATGGTAAATCAAATGATGATATCAAACAATGTCGCTGTCATTTATCTTTTAACCTTAAAAAGTTGATGCTTATTGCTTTAATTGATAGCAAAATTGTGCAAAGATGATTTTACTTCAGATAGCATGTTTTCTGTCTCCCTCTCTATTTTGTCCTGTTATCTTTTAGTTAAACTAATTTCTCACTTTTTCCCATCTTTTTTATTCAAGGTTCCTTATTAGGGGGTATATACCTTGGGTTCCGGGAAGGGGGAGATCCAAAAAGGTTATCAAGAGATTCAAGACTGAAACCAAGTGGATTTATTTTTAGCCTCTACTTCCTCAATACTGTTACCATCATGATATGCCATAGTTGTACTTATTTTTCCATCTAGGTCCTTTTAATAAATCTATCTTTCCTTATCGATCATTGAAAGATATATATATCTTCATTTAGTATCTCAAAATAGTGAGAAGGTTAAAATAGTAATTTTTTTGGTCCTTGATTCAATAACTAATTTAATAAGGGGAATTGGAGGAATCTGCGTATTTCTATTACCATAGGGAGTAAGGGACATTTTTCTTAACCTCGGTTACAAGTGAAACTAGCCATAAGAAACTCATACAGTATATTGAGTCATTTCTTCTTCGTCTTTTCTCCCTTCCTTTTATTTACATTGGTGAACCTGGTAAATAGATCTTCTTGCTCTTACCTTTTCAATGTTGTTCTATGCTCTCACTCTTTTAAGAATTTCATTTTTCATTATTAGTTTCAGGTGTTGAGCGAGATCTTGAAGATGGGAAGTAATAGTGCTGAGGACGTGAAAATTTCGGGGAATGATACAGCTGAATGTTCTGAAACCACTGTTGAGATAAAGATCAGGACGCTGGATTCTCAAACTTACACGCTGCGAGTGGATAAATGTGTAATAATGATTTCCATTTTCACTGCTTATCTTTCTAAAACTTGGCTCTCTACTAAATATATTGGCTTCAATTATTTTTCTACCTTAATAAGTTTTCACTTTTTGATGTGTTAGATTTGTTATTCTACGTAAAAGTAGTTTTGTTTGTTTTTGAGCTACACTAATATTATGTGTGAATTATTAGTGAAAATCTACTAGAATTTTATAATGTGGGACTGGTTTTGTTTCTTATTTTTCAGTTTTACACCCCTATTTCTTAAAATTCACATTGACTGCAGGTGCCAGTTCCTCAGCTGAAGGAGCAGATTGCTTCTGCGACTGGTGTCTTGTCAGAACAACAACGCCTTATATGCCGTGGAGAAGTTTTGAAGGACGATCAGCTCCTCTCGGCTTACCGTATCCTTTCTTCTTTATGCCTTCTCCCGGGAGTGGAATGACTATATGCTTAGGTTATTTAGTTCCCATGTAAGGTTTGACTAAATTTCACATCCTATGCTTTGAAACAAACTCACTGTCAGTTTCAGAGGGGGATAATAAATGTTAGGAAGTTGGAATTGTTTATATTGATTTTGATGCTTCAGTTCCTTAATAGATTTATTCATAGAGGTGGAAGATGGTCACACATTGCATCTGGTCGTGAGACAGCCAGTCGTCCCATCATCAGACAGCTTTGATCATGCAGGTTTCATGCCCTTTGCACTTACATAAACTTCATATCTTATGCATTACATTATTCGATAGATAATAAAGGAGTTCCAGTTAAGAATTAAATCATATTCCGACGTTGTCCAACTTGAATCTATAGAGTTTGATGGTAAGACAATGCAGCACTATAAATCTAAAACTCTGATTCTCTAAAAATTGTTATTTCAAACGTGTTATTCAATTTTGAAATCTTCTTTTTATATTCTTGTTTTAATTCTAAGATGCTTCATGTAGCTTAAAGGACCAAGTTTATGATTACCAACTTGTCAATGTGGTATTTCGGAGTACATACTAAAATTCAGTGCTTATATGAGTTACCTTAAATCTCTAGAGTGAACAGAATCCGTACATGCTTCATGGAGTTGAGTATTTTATATTTATTTACAAAATTCATATGCTTCCATTAGATTTGATATATGTTAGCTTCCATTTTCTTGTTATGCTCTTGGTCTCTGCTGCACCATCTTTAGCTCAAGCACTCTGCTTTTCACCATGCAATAATAATAGCATGAAAGATCATTTATAGATTTCTTGAATATGCCATAGTTGTGCAAATATAAAGCTTTGCTGAATTTTCAAATTTCTGAGTTTCATCTAAGATGTATTGATACATAGAAAAAAATATTGGATTAATTGTGAACCAAGTTGAGAAAGGGTGATAAAAGACATAGCAAAAGAAACATTTCCTAAGAATTTTTTTCTGCTGACATTTAATGAAACGTGAAGTGCAGAAGACATTGTTTCGAGGAAATCTTAGAAAGAAATATAATTTGCATGGTTCTTTTTCTGAAAATATGTAAGATGACCTGGAATTTATTATTTGTTCAATTATGACCGTGTCAATGTAGGGGACAAGCATTTGTCTTGAGTAAAAAAAATTCTTGTTTGCATAAAATATATGGATTTTATTAGTTTTTGTACGTGCATTTATATTTAGGGTTTAAGAAGTTATTTTACCTTGGTATTTGTTGTATGGCAATTGTGATTGGAATTATATGATTTTAGTTTCTTCAGTATCCATTTGTCTGTAACATAGTATTTGATAAAATTACTACAGTATTTGTCAGTGGTCACTTTTCCTGTTGACTTTTCTGTTTCACTACGGTATTCATTAGGTTGTATGGATTTGAAGTGGTTGGTATTTTAATTTTAGTGTACTCTTACTTAATTCTTGGCAGAACAAACAAGGATAATTCTCCGTTTGGGGAGAATATATAAACAGTTTAATTTATAAATAAATAGAAATGAGCAGTGGATAAGTAGATATTATTAGTGGGTCTCGATTGGAATGTATGGTTGAAAATGAAGTTTGACCATTTATAAATGATTTATAAATTTTGTGAAATGGAGGCTAAGTAGAGGTGGCAACCGAGCTGCTCGGCTCGTAAAAAAGACGAGCCCTAGCTGAGCAGGCTGACTTGCTCTACTCGG
>CAIGRB010035389.1:9496-30163 GCA_903798255.1 Fraxinus quadrangulata | reverse complement strand
TCCACCGAGCTTTTTATCCCCTCGCCACATCAATGCAATGCAACACATTTCTTATACATCATATATTAAATCCTACGGCACGCATCAAAATTATCCCCTCGCCACATCAATGCAATGCAACTCAACATTTTTCTTGTAGACCATATTTCAAAATTATCCCTTCGCCACGTCGGTCCAATTTCACTCAGCATATTTTTTTATAGACGATACACATTAAATCTCATGTACCGCAATTCATTTATAACAATTTTTGTTCCAATAGGAAGGATTTTTTTGCCACGTCGGTCCGATTTGACTGAGCATTTTTTTTTATCAGTCAACAATAACTGTAGGCTACTAATGAGGACAATACAGGAAATATAAATGCTTCCCAAATGAATAGTAAATAGTGGGTGTATTTCCTTAGTCAACAATTGTAGGCTATCTGTGGGGACAATTTAGGAAAACAAAATGCTTCACAAATGAATAGTAAATTGTGGGTTCCCTCTTTTAATATAGTAGGGATTTAGTGATGGCTTGAGTTTCAATTTGTTTGCTTTCTGAAAATTGAATTTCAAAGTCAAATATTAATTATAACCACAAGTTTAGTAACCTCTTGTTTGATACACATTTTTTGAAAATATATTCTTTTAAAACTCATTTTCAACCATATATTTTTCAATAATTTTTTTTAACTTTTTAACCACATATTTCCTATCATATCACTATTTAAAATACATTCTTTACTTAATAATATCCATAAAAAACACCCTAAAACTCACATATAATACTTATCTACCCATCAATCATTGTTCAAAAAGTAAAATTTTAATTAAGAAAAAAATGGAAACCCAAATGCTTGTAGGATTTCAACTAATAGGGTTATTGGTTTTCTCTTTTCTTATAGTCTATGCTATAAAAATGTGATACATTGAGCATTGAGCACCTTTTGAATTATTTTAGAGGTTGTTTTGACAAAATTTTTGATAAAAATTGATGAAATATGTTGTTAAAAAATCAATAAAAGTTGATGAGTCCCATAAAATGTGTGATTAAATTAATATGTTTACTTTGAGCTTAATTTGTTAGCGACTTTTTGAGCTTTCACAAAAAAAGAATTTACTTAGATGACAGGATGATGGAATCGCTTGCTAATCATGATTCCATATGATAGCCGTGTGTCTATTAACTGTTTCTTCAAAAGAGATCTTTTAAGCAGTTATAATTGTAAACAATTAGAAAAAATTAGGATAACTGACACAAAATGTTCCTACTGTTTACCTTCATTACGTAAAATCATCTCTATTATTTCAATTTCGACATTTGGATATTGAGTTCGACCACTCTTTGCTCAAATATTTTCCTATTGTCTCATTTCCTCTGTTTGCTTTGTCAAATGGTCATGGCAATCCATCTGTGTGATTTGTCCAAGATACTAATTGATATTCTTTTCCTGGAAATTTGAGATTTGATTTATTGAAGCAAAATTCGAGTTTACAACTCAAAACAAATCTCAAGTTGTAGGTGACATTCTGAATTTGTACCCATGAGTTGGCAAATAAAATATCGAGTTTGCTATGAAAATCTTGAGTATGCTATAAAAATTGATTATAGTGGGCAAATATCGAGTTTTCCATGCAAATATTGGGTTTGCTCTATTGCCTAACTTCAAATACTCATAATTTTTTATCCGCAACTCTTGAATTGCACACCGATTTCTATGTTGAACTTTAAATTCAATTATATTTTTGATAGTTTATAATTTTCCTTATGAAGATCTACATAACAAAATTTGATCTTAATTTCCTCGCTACGCATTGCAAAATGAAGAACCTACATGCAGAGCATGTTAAGAAATTGGATGTATGTAATTTTCCCTATGAAGATCTACATAACAAAATTTGATCTTAATTTCCTCACATGCTACACTTTGCAAAATGAAGAACCTATTTGCAGAGCATTTTAAGAAATTAGTGCACATAATTGAATTTAGAGTTCAACATAAAAGATGGAATACAATTTGAAGTTATGGATCAAAATTTATGTGCTTTCAAAGTTAGGGAGTCAGCAAACTCGGTATTTGACCAAAATACTCGACTTCTGAAAATAAAACTCAGGATTTACAAAGAAAACTTGATATTTGACCAACATATTCGACTTTTTGCACATGAAACTCGAGATTTGACCTGCTAACTTGATGGGACAGATTCAAGATGTCACCCATAACTTGATATTTGTGTGAAGTTACAAATCCCCAGTTTTGCTTGTCAGAGCTCGAATTTTTAGGGAAAAAACAGTCAATTAATATCTTGACTAAATTACCTTTGGGAAAATCACATGGGTTGATTTGACATAGTAAATGGATGGAATGAGAGACGTGGGTGATTTGCACAATGAATGGTCGATCCGAGGATTCAAATGCCAAAATTGAAAAGATGGGGAAGGATTTGCGTAATAAAGACAAAAAAAAAAAAAGACGTTTTGTATCAATTATCTGAAAAATTATACCAACTGCTCTATATGCAAAACATTTAGATAGAATATTGATTTAATCAACTAGGTCGACTTAGGACATAAAACTTTATTATTTAAGTGAATTTATTAATATATGGAATATTCATTTATCGAAGCTTTACTATACTACTACTATGGTCCGCCCCTAATTACACCCCGTCTTATATAGACTTCATGTTTTAGTATTAATGTTGTAACCCGTTTTACTACATTTGTTCGTGATGACATAATAACTACATTTAACTGTAAAAGAAAATGTAAAAATTAAAAGTGCAGGATTGTAACTTGTACGAATTAAGATGGGACTAATGTAGGCAACCGTTAAATAATATATTTATAACACTTCCTCAAATTGACGGTCAAATTGCATTTAATATCTTGAATTTTATTACAAAGGCAACAAAGATGAAATAAAGCTAACACCTTGAAGAATCACATTATATCTAAATTTTTTTGCAGTAGTAATGATTTGTACCAACATAAAAAAACCTAGTATTATGTCTCATCCTATCATCTAACATTCCACACACACACACACACACACTTTCTTGTCACATTGTCAAGGATATACAGTTCACATTGTCAAGGATATACAGTTCATGTTGTGAATAAACTCCCTCCAAATTCTAAACCCTTGTTAGTGCATTGTTGACGCCGAACAGAATAGTGACTATTCTGCAAGTAAGTGTCACCAATAAATTCACAAGGAAGAACACAAGATTAACGTCGAAAAAACACAGAGAAAACGTCTCTGAAGTTTAAGAAATCTTATTATAATCAATAACCCCGAAAATAAGTTCACAAGCCGAATTTTATAGCAAAAATTTGAATTTTACCAAAAATGACAAAATTTCAAAAATCACGCTAAATTAAAATAATGAATAAAATAAGTAGTCTGCGAAAAATCTAGCCCAAATCGGGTTAGAAATCATCTCCAAACATGCAATCGAATTATTACCAAAAATAGTAAAATTTAACTTAAAATAGTAATTCGGAAGGAAAAATTGTGGAATTTGAGGTCGAAAACTGCACACACCGAGCGAAGCTCGTGACCACGACGTTCGCGCCGAAACAAGCTTTCCGCGCGATTCTGATAACTGTAGTCAAAGTTATGGCCAAATTACCGAAACACGTCACAATCACCAAAATTACCCGATCACTTGCCATCCTTGCGCCGATCTGCCAACTCATGATACTTTAGAGCCATTAACCTGTTATCTGACAATTCAACGTCTGACTCGGATCCTCCTGCATCAATTGTGCTTCTGGAGATGATGATCTTGGACATCATAAAATAGTGTTAAATGGCGACTTTCATTGGCATTTTTGTGAGAGTTGGTTCGGTTCAATGTTATTTTTTTATCATCTTTGGTGGGGTTCGAAGCAGATAAGTTTCGATGTTTTTCAATCACATTGGGCCCGAAATGTGTCATTCTAATTGCTATTGGGAAGCAAAGAGTGATGGTATCTATTTTTCTGGTGACTATCCTCCAAATACTTTGAAGAAAAAATTCGACTGGAAATAAGAAAATGCTGCATTATCCTATGCTGTGGATACTTATATAAGAGGAATTTGATACATACAAACGTTAAAGTATTTCCATTTCATATTAAGCTCTCTCTCTCTCTCTCTCTCTCTCTCTCTCTCTCTCTCTCTCGTTGTACCTTTTATAACTCATAATTTAGCCCTTATTTGGTTTGGATTAAAATTTCAAGTCAAAATCAACAACTAATTTTAATCATACAAAAAATCCACAACTTTTCAACTACGCATCACTTTTATCAAAATCTACACCACATAGAGGCTTAGTTCATATAGGTACGAGCCCCTCAACCATGGATATATAGTGCAGTTTCATGGAACATTATTAATCATGAATATGTTGGAGAATGGATCCCTCCCCGGTTTCACGGGTATTTAAGTAAAGATACAACTTCATACGATGAACTAACACTCAAATATTTATTCAAACCACTAACAGGAAAATACTACACATACGCAGCATAATGTATCAGTTATTGGTTGGCAATTGAATATTCTCAGGCTTCTCGAGGTTCAATGAAGACAGATGTTGTCCTAGCAGGTATTCTGAAACAACCAGACGATGAATCATATGTGGAGTCCTTGACAATGTCATCAATCGAGCTCATCTGGGAATAATGTAACATAAACAGAAGTACAGCATGAGACGACACTTGAAACATCAAACTAAGGACAGAAGTATACAACTATGGATCATCAAGAGTACAAAAAATTATTGGCTTATTCAACTTCATGTTTGGCTAAGCTTGAATATAAGTTCAAGTTATTTTTAGGTAATTTTTTGTTTCTAAACAAGTTAATTTTTTTTTTTCTCACTTCCATGTTAAAAAAGGGAAGTTTCTTATTCTCAAAGAACTCTAAGCATAATGAAATTATCTCCAAGAGAACATGTACATTTTTCTTTCGAAATTACTTGCTAGACTTTGCAACTCTACTCTAACATAGAAGATGGCAGTGAATGTGATAAGATAAAAACTAGATTTGTAACTCAAAAATAGGTCAAATAAAAGGATAAACAAGTACCAGTATGGGATGCAGTTTAAGACTTCTACCCCGAAGAGCAGGGCTGGTAAATAAGGCATCCGTTGGGCGTATATTGATGATAACAATGATATACGAGTAGCTGATCAGCACAAGGAACATATATATATCTATTAGCGCATATAGAAGGCATCAGTTGAAGTAAAAACAACTGCATAAATTCTTTCAACTGACATGGGATCCAGTTGAGAAAGCCCAGGAACTCCTTCGTAGCCATCTTCAATGCTCATGACTATGACACCAGGGACCCATGATGGACCGGTATTGTGAAATCGTACTCGTGCCTGTTATGAAATAAACCTAATCCTAAATTCCAGTTCAATAATGAAGAAAACAATAAACAGAAACTTACACATGGAAACACAGAGTATAGCGGTTCACCCTCAACCTAAGAGTTACGTCCACTTACAGTTGCAGATTTTTCACTAAAATTAAGATGCAGAAGTTTACATTGGAGATCTTAAATAGTTAGTACATCGAATGCTAGTTTCAGCCAATTTCCTACTTGGTCGTGCACTAGTGGGGGTTAATTTGTCTCTGCAGCCTAACATCTTCCTAATCTTCCAAATTAGATCGTATCTTGTTTGGCCATATATGCGATGTCTATATATAAATGAATAATATGATAATAGAAATCAAAATATTCATTATCTATATAAAATCTTCATGCACTCAAGAGAAATAACATCTAATACATGAAATAACAGCATTACTTATATATGAAAAGTCTATAACTATCTACTTGAAGTTTACAAAAATTCAAGGAGAATGTTGCAAATAGAACCAGGGCAAGGCAAACTAAAACTGTATCAAGGCACAAGGCAACAGAAATGTTAAAGGAAAACTTCAGGGCTTAAATATAAAGCCAGGGATTTAAAATTTAATTATCTTATTAATTTCATGGATGTCTTATGCACCCATTGTGAATTCTAGCAAAATATGCATGCATTTTTATTTATAGAGTACATAATATCAGAATTTTTGGAACTCGCTCCTGCCTCAACAGAGCTAAATTGGTCATGCAAGAATATAATGAAAACATGAGCACATTATGACATTAATTTGTTGTGCTTTACGCCAATACTAACATAGAAATTTACTCTTTTATCACGAATCAAAAGAAAAACTCTCGGCTCTAGTTTTGTTAAAATCGAACCACATAAACCTATTTTAGTATGTTTGGTAAGGAAAATTGGATTGTACCATCAGTACTAAGGAAGAAAAAGAAGCTAGAAACTTGTTTATTGTACTGTCTAGTTTAGTTCAGTAGTATATACCAAACATGCACTTTGGGTTTATGCATCTCTCTTACCTGTATAGAATTTGTTGTTCTCAAACGGAAAAGTGGAGAAGAGTATCTTATACTTAAGAAGCTTGAAAAGTTTTCAAGTGCAGCGAGAATATGGCTCTTCTGAGGCTTAAACGATGGATCCGCCAATCTCGTTTTCATTCTGAAGGAAATGGGCAAAGAAATTTAGTTAATAAATACTTGCCTGGTGAAATTTATTAGAAAGAGCTGTGCATTGAAACAGGACATTTCGAAGTACATAAAAATATAAAACAATGAACACAAAACAAGAACCAATGGACATACAGGAAATTTATCAGATGCTTACATTGACCAGCTCTTCTCATTCTTTTCTTTTGGAGGAAGACCAACTCCCCAGTTATTAGAAGTATAGCTGAAGTCTAATCTGAAAGAAATATTTAGAATCTTGACTTAAGAATGAGAAAAATTGCAATATTTCATAACATTTGCTCCATACAGTAACTTAGTATAAGTGAGGATGTTGCACTACTTTTGAGACGAGTATGTAGAAATTGGCGAGTGGTAAGGGGAAGATGAAATTCCATTTAGAATAAGTTTTATTTAGTAGAATTACTCCCCGACATCAAAATTTTATGGAAATTCAAATAGCCACCAAGATATACCTTCAATATATTTAGCAATCTCTGCTATCCCAAATACTAGATCTGTCATGTGCAGATGTGGAAACTCGGGGACAAAAACGATTGGAATATAATATAAAGAATTTTGATGAAATTATTAATGTCTGACGAACACACCACTTTTTCAAGTGGAAAGCTGCACTCAGACTTCCCATTAATGTTTGTGAAAGTGCCTACTAGTGACATGGCATTGATTTTCCTCAGCCCTCTTACTCAAACTTCTGTCCCTGTCATTTACCTCACCATCGAACATTCACGAACCTGTATCATGTCTTTTCATTCTCTAATCTCACAACCATTAGTGTGCGTTTGAACAGAAAATCGCACACTGCCAACTGTAAGAGAAATGTAAGTATTTGAGATCAGTATCAGTAACCTGTTGAACCAATCACCAGAATTATATGAATCACGGTCTAGTGACTTTGAACGCAGAATCTCATCACCGGCATGGAAAAAAGGTATTCCCTGGGAATAATGAAATCAATTAGCATACCAGTATGTCATTCTTGGTTTAGATCAACCTGGAAAAGTGTTTAGTAAACAATGCCAAGTAAATTGAAAACATAATTCATTAACAAATCCAACCTGAGAAAGTGCTATTACACTGGTTGCCAAATGGTTCATCCTACATCTTGCATCCACAGATATTTTTATTGGAGTCTGTAAGTACGAAGGTAGTGTTAGCAGCAGCATTAGAGCTTACAAAATGCCTTGGGAAAAGAAGAACTACCTTTAAACTCACAATGTCGAACAAGGTCTCATTGTCATGAGCAGAGACATAATTGACCTAGAAAAGAAAATGACGACCAAATGGCAAACACATTTAATGCAAGTTTATAACCACAAGACTGCATAAAGACAGACAATATGTATGAAAGAGGATTTCACTACAATGTTTTCTGAAAACTAGGAAAAAGATTCATGAAATCAAACATAATTATGAGGTACTGAAAGTCCTTACTGTTTCTGTGGGGCATGAAGCATATGCAACAGGTGCCCCATCATGAGTTGAAACTTCACAGCCTTTAACCTGTTGGAAAGGGGAGGTGGGGTGGGGTGGATTAAGTAGATGAAAAATGGGAGCAAAGGAAAATAGTGAAGAAAATTTCTTAAGTGCCTCTCTGTAATGAGCATAAAAAGGGGGAAAATAAATCAATAGCTTAGAGATGGACATTACAAGAGCAGAACATATAACTGAGCAGATCTGTTATTCCGAGAGACAAGTTTATTTCATCAGAAATTGATTATAGTTTATTCTCTGAAGCATCTCCTAGTAATATAAAATTTGAAGATAACATTTCAATGAAGAGAACAATTACAATTAATAACCAAAATTCCCTCTCAAAATGTGCCATTAGATACCCAAAACATTCAAGGAAGAGAAATGGTGGTCATAATGGAATAGCTAGTAAGATTTCATAGTATTATCATAGTCAGCTTTGTTTGTTAAAAATGAACTTAATTAACTAAAATAGTCATATTGTTAATCTTTCTCTGGCCAAGAACCTAATAAACTAGAGACAAAAATAATAGTAGTTTGCAGCAGGGTGAAATTAACGGGAAAATCCTCCATGACTTTTAAAGTGGACAGAATGTTGAGTTGGTGTCTGATTTGGCAAAAATGCTATTGATATTTCAAATGGTGTCAATATTTTTTTTGCTTCAATCAAGTAACCAACTTTTTATATCTCTTTCTCTTTTAATTTTCAAGGAAGACTTTATCTATTAGAACAGAAAATGGCATTCCTGTCTTCCCCAAGTATTTCCATTCTTTCACTATTCAAAATGGACTTCATCTACTTACAAACATAAGAAACACTATGGACCTTTTTGACGTATTTCTGGATATTGGTGTGGACAGATGGAAATAATAAAATATTAACTTGACAAAATTACGAAGCATCTTAAGAAATGACACAGTAAACATTACCTCTTGACCCTCATAATTGGTTAAAACAAAGTCCTTTAGGTTAGCAGCCATACCTATCTGTCTTATGCAACAAAAGAGCATTAGAAGCTTCATGCAAGATAAAAAGAAAAGTAAAATAAGACAAGATTTTGGATGAAGCTGATACAAATAACAAAGAAGCTTTAAAATGTTGAAGCACTTTTCTATACGGGGGTAAATTAACAGAAATATCAATTTTTTTTAAGTCCAGAGTTGGAATACAAATAGTAAAGAATTTGGCTACTATTGAGATCTGTATTTTAGTCAAACTAGAACTCATTAGCTTTCATTAGGTATTGCCCCATCGGAACAAGAATATAAATCTATTTTCACATTTTTATCAGCTATAAATTACTTAAAAATCAAATGGCTGAGCCAGTATCTTAACTTACGGCTAGAAAACCACATGTAATATTTAAAAGAAACAGGATAGTATAGGAGTACCTGAATGTGATCCTTTGATACAGCTAGCAAATGCTCTGCATCAGATTTGGTCCCATTGTCATAATCATTGGGCTGAAGAAAATACAAAAAAAAGTTGGCAATCATGATTTAAATATTATTAGAATTAACTACTGAAAGTTTTCCAAATTGATAAACAGATTCTCACTCTAGTGGAAGATCCTTTGTTCATGTAGACAAAACATAAGAACCTTTTGTTTAGTACTAGACTAATGAAGTGTTAACTGAATACAATTAAGAATGGAAAATAAGGATTACCTCCAAAGACAAACCTGTAATGAAACCTTGTTGAAGAGGATGACCAAATGGAGATCCCCCCAGCATGGCATCGCGAATCCGATCGTTGAAGCTGAATACATGGCTTGGAGCAGTTACTATACTTACAACAGTTCAGGATTTATATTGGGACCCTATCGGGACCCTTTAACCTAGGCTTTTTGGTAACAAAACACCATAATTGCAATTGAGACACCTTCTGTCCACTTCATCCATTTTCCAAAAAGAAAAAAAATAAAATCACAGTTTCATTTTCATGGTTACTTGTCGAAATCACAAACTAGATTCTGGAACAAGTAGTTTTTATTGTGAAAATGCCAGTGTGCATCTTGTTACTTGCCCTTCAATAAAAAAAGTAAGACAGTTTATTGTATGTGTTTGAAAAATTCTACTGCTTCATCGTTCATTGTTGATGGAAGTTATTAACGTCATTCAAATTAGTGCTGAGCAAAAGTGATAGCGAGTACCTTCCAATCCCAGTTCCAGAAATGTTGAATTGTGATGCATTTATCCCACGCCCATTTTTAGACACTTCTCCA
Organism: Fraxinus quadrangulata; assembly: GCA_903798255.1. Classification (NCBI taxonomy): domain Eukaryota; kingdom Viridiplantae; phylum Streptophyta; class Magnoliopsida; order Lamiales; family Oleaceae; genus Fraxinus; species Fraxinus quadrangulata. Next base: position 19,911 of record CAIGRB010035389.1, on the reverse strand, counting down.
AAGTCCCATCCTTCACCATATCTGAAAAGGATACAACAAAGAAAATGAACATTAACAAAAATACTATCATGTCAGAGTGGAGACCATGTTAGAAACCAATGATGATGCAGGTATTTCTGAGAATTGGAATAAGAAGCATTTGGATCCTTTATCCTTACACATAGATTCTCGGGCCATCTACTCCATTTTTCTCTTTCGATAAGTTATGGAGCATACTCCTAGCCTTTACCTGCACTCACAATGCAAATTATGATTCGTTTCATATGCGTAGTCATTGTTTTCACAGATGATTTTTTTATTCTTTCTTATATTTTTGCTAAGAAGTTTCATAACTAATGTGCTCCTTATATTTAACTTTGGGATGGTATTTTATCACTTTATCCCTCAATCATTGTTTTCATACAAATCCACGAGATGGTGGAGGGGGAGGAGAGAGAAACTGATTCTGTACTGCTCTGTTCTGTTCTGTCATCTTTAAAACATAATCACCAGATTTCATAACTGTAGTGTCTGGAAACTTGATTTTCTTTAGGGATCAACAAGAAAGAATAATTAAGACTGCAAAATCATTATCATAATCTTGGTTTCAATTGGATAACAAACAATATTCTTTCAGAGATGGGATGACATTAGCAACATACCATGGTGCGTTTCATTATATGACCCATAAGGTCAAATCGAAATCCGTCAACCTGCAAGACAAACAAATGATTGATATAGATCATAGTAAGGAACCATGTAAAAAAGTCAGTGCTTCTAAACTGTGTTGGGCATGTGCAATAATGACATTTAAAATGGGGCCTGGCATCACATGCTTTTGAGGAGAAGATTGTCTTGATGGGTTAGACCACAAAGGAGATCTCTTGAAACAAGCAGGTTCAGATTTTATCAAAGAAGAAGAACATAGAGACAGGCATTCAGGGTTGGAGTTTTAATATACTTGATTTCAGTTTTTGTTATCTAGACATTGAATAGGCTTTGCTAGAGAGTAGTAAATGAGCATCCATGTATCAAAAAAGAAATATGCGACAATCAATTGTAGTCGGAGATTATCGAAGTTTCAAAGATTCAAGTGTGTCACTTGAAAATTTGATAGTCTTTCACTACAATCGGTGCTTCAGCAAATCAGGCGAAGTTGATCAACGTGTTGGTGGAAAACAGAGGCACAGTCTTTTATTCCAAGACGTGGTTGTATGACTTGGTTACAATATTTGAGTGGTGTCAAAGTCTGGACAGTGGTCAAGACTCCATTCCTGTGACGTCAGTTTAATTTTGACTGTGGGTGACGTCGAGGAATGTGGATGTTTCCCCAAGTTCAGAAGTTTAGAAATTTGGTTTTAGATTTTATTGCTTTATTTTACTTTTGAGCATGCATATTCCACTGACTTGATCTAGTCAATCAACTAAATTGAAAGTAATCCAACACGTTTCATCACAGGTATTTGCGTGCATTAATCGTTAAACAGTTCAACCTTACAAAAACTGTTCTTTAGCGCTCAAGATAGCTAAATCTGGTTTTTATTTTTTATTTTTTGAGACAGTCAAAATTAATGTTTGGACATTCATCTTCATAGTCACATTGAACTTCACGAGGTACAATAATTTATCCATACAACATATGCAACTCCCCTTCTAAGTTGTTCTATCCTATGTCTAAAGCTTGGAATCTTATAACTCAATATATATGAATTATAGTAGCCTCAAATAAGTGGTCATAAAGGAGAGAGGGTGCCGAAAAGGTAGAAGAGAGGAACAAACAAACGTGGAAAGAAAAAAGAAAAAAGAAAACCAGTATTAATGGTAGAAAAATATTTATGGCTGGTCATGTATTACCGGCTAGACAACTTCCAGCACATTGGATAGTTGAGGGTTAAAGTTATTTATAAGCACTTGCTAGGCTAATACTTTGTAGCTTGGATTTAGGCATTTTAACTGGTTATTTAGGATACGATAAATTAACATGTTAGAGTTACAGCATTTTAACTGGAGTTCACAAAACTACAACCCGCCTTTGTGGAGTGGGATTATTTGAGTGATTTATAAGTATTTGACTATCTATTACTTGATAAATTCCACTTAAATCAATTTAGAGACATGATTTAGGCTCTGACAATTTATCAGAAATAGAAGTTGGACCCAGTCTGGCTTTGTCTGACATGAACAGAAAACTTGTATGTTGTAAATCGTTACCTTGAAATGGGTAGCCCAGCACAAAAGATCATCAATAATCAACCGTTCAACCATGAAATGTTCACTGGCTGTATTGTTTGTGCATGTACTGTGCTCAATAAAACCATCAGCATTCCTTCTTAGGTAGTAACCTGGAACGATCTGCAATTAATTTTGTGTCACAATTTAAAATGAAGCATAAATCTTTTTAACAAAAATATTGGATACGTGACCTTGTCTAGGACAGAGTTCTCATCATAGGGACCATTTGCATGCAAATGATTGTAAACAACATCAAGCACAACACGAAGGCCTATGGAGTTTAGTGCCTGCAATCAGATGCATAATCTTTGAACTGATAGGAAACATATAAATTTTGGTACCCAGTATTTGAAATGGACTAGATAGTATAATGAACAAGATTTAAACTTCTTCCTTAATGTTGTCCAATCTTGTACAGTCCATCCTACCAAACAAGCCATAAGTGTATACCTGAACCATCTTGCGAAACTCAATTATGCGGCATGAACCATTTGGGTTACTTGCATAGCTTCCTTTGGGGACTCCCCAGAGAACAGGATTATAGCTTTTCAGGCACAATTGGAATAGAACCATGCCACCAAAAGGGTGTCAGACAAATTAGAACAGAGGAGAAATATATATAACTTATTTTATTTAGACCATGAGTACAGTATCCCACCCCCAGTTATACCCATCCTCGTTTTGAATGGCTGTGATGTGAGATTGTTGCTCGTCAGAGTCTGGTGGCAATGATTCAAGCATCTTAAAATCTGTTAAAGGTTTTATATCCTTCAGAGGAATGCCCAAAAACGAAAAGGTTCATAAAGAAATGGTAAAACATTTCTGTGTTAGTCTTGTGTCACTGCAGTATAGAGATCACAAACCAAAAATAAATATTAAAAAGAACAAATAAACATATTAAGTCCCTATTTGAGCCACATTAAAATTTTCATTCTCATCCTTCTACCCATTTTCAACCACACATTCTTCAATAAAATAATATTTTACATTACATCAATAATTTTTTTTTTTTTTTCAACCACATATTCTCCATCAATCTACGATTCCAAAATATATTCTTCCAAAATAATGTGGCTCAAACACACCCTAAGGAAAAGAAGGGAGAGGTTGACTGTACAATATTCTAGGTGCAATTCATATATAGAAAATTTATATTAAAAAACTCTATCAACCTCTTTTACCGAAAGAAATATCTACTCAGAAACGTTTGGGGTCCCAACTTACATTAAATCCAATCCACAACTGAAATTTTATGCAATAATGTCTAAATTTTTATGATGCACAGTTCCATCTGCTCTTTTATTGCTCAAATACTTCAATTGATCATGGTTACCAAAGCAGAAAAGTTTTTTTCTGGAATCCTGAGATATCATGTAAAAGACATTATCTGTTAAATGGCATGCCAAGAGGGGGTGAAATAAATCCAGAAACCTGTTAATTTCACTTTATGTCTTAATATTTCAGTTGTAGATACAAAAAAATAAATAACAGAAAAAGTAGATACCAAAAGGATTTTTAAGTCATACCAGCATCTTTCCATTTATCCTTCTCGTCGTCAACACCAGCAAACTGAAAGGTTGGCAGAAGATGGACATGCGTTATACCAGCACCGGATAATCTTTTAAGATGAAGCATACCTGCTGAGTCCTTCAAGAAAAAAAGTGAACTCTTTCAGGAATAGAACACAAGAGCAGTTTTGATATGTCCATTTGCACAGTGCACTTAAAAAATGAATTCTTCTAAAGTCAGATTTATCATTTTCTTAGGCAGTCTGCACAGATAGTCACACTTCCTTTTTTCTTTCCCTTTCCCTAGGTACATGTTCTTTTTACAAATAAATGCAACTAGAAACCAATGAGAACAACTGCTAATATCAGATGTTAGATAGTGTGTTGGTCAACAGATAAATAAGACAAGTTAAAAAATTAAAGCGAAAAAAATATGGGAAACTAATAGAAATGATAATAAAGTTCGCAAGAGACTGGTCTAAAGATTACCAGGAAAGTGAAGGCAAGATAACCGCCACGAACATCAGAAGGAATAGTAGTGTCACTGGCACTGCAACATAAAAGCAAATGACATCAAAGCAACATCAAATTGCTTAACAGTGTTGAACCACTTGACCTATAAGCCTAAGGTATTAAATCAGGTCAAATGTTTATCATTTTAAATATTATCTTCAACACATCCACTCATGGCATTTTTCCCCATAAAAACCTAACATATACACAATTCATTTAAATGGGTGACGTTGAAACTTGAACCTAGGACCTTTGTCTGCTCCTATACCATATTGAATCACTGGATCGAAAAGCTTAAATTGTTAGATCAGTCAAATGTTTATCATTAAATATTATCTTCAACAAATAGAACACGGTGTTACATTGAAATGTCAAACTTTCAAATCTATGATGACAAAGGGGTTGCAAAACATTCCCAGGAAACTTGTTAGGAAACACCTTGCAGGAGAAAATGACAGGTGTACAGTTATATTGCTAAACACTTGCTGACTATCAAATTGCAAGCTAAGATTTCATTCAAATTCCAAGAACTCTTCCACAAGAACAACTCATACTATCATGAAAGATACTAGTCTATACATTTTTTACGTACTTCAAAGAGTAACTGAAATTATTTCACAAACCTTAAATTGATTTATTTACCTGAAATCTCTAACATGCAACTCGTAGATGCTGATGTCGGAAAAAGAAAGAAGATTGGGTTTTTCGTCTGCTAAATTATCCCATCGTTCAGGTTTCAATGTTCCAGAATCTAGATCAACTAACAGGGTTCGCCTACCGTCAGCTGATAGCCTGTAAAACAAAAAATATGGATGCTGAATCACCTCACCTAAAAGCTTACAATGTTAGAGAGGAGGCAAAATTAATTATTTAAATTACATTTTCCACACACAACTTCATGTGCAGGCCAAATTCATTTCCCAACAAAAGCCTGTGTGCACAATTTTCATAAATGACTAACGTTTAGACTTGAACTCAGGGCATTTTTCTGCTCTATTAATATCTTGAGCCACCACATCCAAAAAGTTTTTGCTGTTAAAGATGAGAAAAATATTTTTGTTTAAAATTATATCTTCAATAATGGCAAGCTTTTGCATCGAGTTCATCCAGTAACTTATTAGAGAAACTATATAATTAACATACCCTCTTGCATATGGATCATTTGCAATACATTTTTCTACACGCAACGTGCTAGGGTGGTAGACAAAGACTTCATAGACATAGTAACAGCCTTCCCAAGTCCTAGGCCCTTTAGCACTCCAGACACCATTGAACTCCTCAAGCTGGACAACTTCTAAAGGATGCCCACCTGTTGGATCCCTATAAATAAATGCACGTACCGCCTGTTTTTACCATATTACAAAGAATTTGGCAATGATATTCAGTGAGAAGCCCATAGAATATTGGAAGGAGGAAGAAAACAATAATTTAAAGTATAATGAATTTACTTGTGCAGTAGGAGCCCAAAGATAAAGTGCAACAACGTCATTTGTAAAAATTGAACCAAGGGGACCTTCGTAGGAGAATAGTTCATCAAGGACACCTGGTAACTGCAAACCAGTAACACTGGTGCATTTTCCATCAGCTACATACGTGTAAACATATGAATTAATGAGGAAAGTAGCCAGTTTAAATATACGTAGAAAAGCGAGAGAAAAGCATTGATTGAAATACAGAAAATATATATCTAAGCCACTTCACTCCTATCGTCAAAGTCGTTCTTTTTTTTTTCCTCCTTTTCTTTTTCTTTTTGTCTAAGTTAGAGAAGTCATAGCCAAGACCAAAGAATTTAATTACAAGTTTTATTTAACTTGACACACTTTCATAAGAACACGTGTTACAAATGTTAAGTAGGATAGTTGTTCACTATATAGCAAATAACACGCATCCTATTCAGATAGAAAGATACACTGCTTGAAAATGCTCAAACTGATTCCAGATACATATTACCGATGCTGCACCTTACATAGGAAACAGGCGTATTGCACTTACAGGTGAAAATAGCAACAGCAAGTTGGTATTTCAGTAAATTTTTGACGTCCAGAGCAGGTGGAACTTTGAAAACTTTATAATCTTGAACGTGAGGAAATTTTTCAATTACCTAACACCATAAATAGCCATGAAAATCCATTATGAAGTGAACCAATTAATTCTGTTTCGTTTTTTGATGAAATGAACTTAAGCTATGAGGCAGTAATATGAAAGAGAGTTACTGATTATGTAACATAAGTATCGTACATGTTCTGGAAGCCTATTAGTGCTTGCTTCAAGCTTAATTTTCACTTCACTGCCTGTTTGCATAAGAGTTTTAAACTTCGATTACAACTGCGCCACTAGATAGAGGATCAGTGTTCCCAAATTAAAGAAAAATGACAATTATAAGAAGGCAAAAGTAACATTAAAAAACCTTGAATTTGATTGTTTGCAACAGATAAAGCCGCATTTTTACTGCCACACAAATAACATGAACCATCTCCAATATCGACATTCCAAGCAATAATTGATTTACTAACCCAAAATGCTTGAGAGTACAACAAGCTATCCTGCAACTGTTTAATATTTTAGGTACTATAGTAGCATTGTCTGCGTAGAATTCATTGAAATAACTCAATAAAAGGTCATTTAACCTTAAAAACAGCTAATGACAACACATTTTGTTTTCTTCAAAACAGCATAGGGAGCCAGAACCCAAGGTCTACTAGTTCTCATACCGAAATTTCCAAGCATTTAATTGAAAAGAAAATACCTTTAGCATGCTAAATGTGCTTTCTGGGAGTGCAAATTCCCAAAATGGAGGGCGTTTGACATTTCCCTTTTGTTTGTTACACACTCCTAATTTATTATATTCAATTAAAACTAGTAACTTTTTTTCATATTTACTGTTAAAATGAAAAAAAATAAAATAATTGACACATATAATTGAAAACTCCCACATATAAAGGTTCTTTTCATCTTATTCCGATTCCAAAATTATAAATTTAGTATAGACCCAAATCAATGGAAACTGAATAAAATAAAACATTGGTCTATCAACCGAAATAAAACCCAGAAGAAAAATGAGAAATTCTGCACAAAAAATAGAGTGAACGAGTTAGGGACTTGAAGATAAGAAGAGGTGGGGCCCTCATCAATGGTCATGGCTGAGCAGCGAACTGTAGAGGAAGCACTGAGTTTGTGAATATGGCGGGCACCGAGTCGTCGCCGAGTAATACTCGCCGGCAGAAGTTGAGTCGGGAGGTTAATTCGCGTGCACTCTGAAGTCTTGAAAGTAGTGGAAAATGGAGTTAATGAATGCCACAGAGACATGTCAAAATACTGTTATATCAGTTAAGATTCGCTCCCTCTTTCGAGTTTTCAGTTTGATACTTTTCTTTTCAGATCCCCTTTAAGCTACGCCCGTCCCTAGTTCTTTGCTTTTTCTATTTCTTTTGATGTTATTTATACTTTAGACCACTCAATTACTTGCCAAACCTCAATTAGGCCCTACTGCACTTCTCAAACTTTTTGTAAATTTTTCAATATAGTCCGTTGAAATGGTTTCACCCCACATGTCGCCCTCCCTCCCAAAACACCATTGATTGATGGTATAAATTTAGATGGCTGAACTGACCCAAATTCTTTTTTGACTGTCATGGTATGATTTATCGGGTCCTCTCCTCGTATCGTTGGCTAGCTTTAGAAGATTGTTTTGAAATTTACTAGACTAAAATACTCAAATATGATCAAGACAAGTGTAAGTCTCTGTTTGGAAGAGCTTCTTTTTTCACAAATAATTGATTTTGTGACAATTGAAATGGGCCCCACTTCTGCCAAACATTACACACCCACAACAATTGACAAAGTCATATGCGATTGCACTTTGCCATTTCCCCCCTTTATTGCCTGGGCAAGTGTAAATTCATTGAGAGATGGTCGTGTCATTTTGCTAGAATTAAATATACTCCTACCCTACTACACCTAGTCAAATGGTCACTGAAGTGGGTCAATTATTTTAGTATTAAACCTCTTTGCCAGATAATTTTAACATGCCGGTTGACATCTCCTCACAATTAATAAGACCCATGGGGGACCCTTATGAATTAAAAAAGACAAAAATTCCCTCCCCCGCCTATTGTGAGGGATCTGTCAGGAAGTGGCAGCCCAGCATTATTGATTATTTTATTACAAAAATTCTAATCAATCCATCAAAATCTGATAGAATTGGGATTAAAAACTCTCTCAAACAGAGCTGCATGTATAGAATCTATAATAATATGTATGGATAATGTGAACTGTTATTTGCAAGAATATACTTGCGTAGTGGGTTGCTACATGACACTTCAATGGCTAAGTCACTTGAATTTTCAATATTGCAATGTTTAGTTTAAATGGCAGCCCATTATTTATGTAAATAGAGAAAAGCTTAGGCAACGGATGTGATCCAGTTTAAGATAACGTGCGTTTACTATGGAGATTTAAAATGTCTTATAATGTACAATAACTCTAGAATACTTTAACTATATTGTAATGATGTATATGTTTTCGTCCCTCGAAAGCTGACATGAACTATAATATAAGCATGCCATACCCTAATTATGTCGTAGTCTTGGATGATATGTGCCTTAAGCTGTTACTAGATTCCTGGTGCAAGGCAATGTTGGTTTAATCGTGAGCATACATGTTAGATGGTGGTGCACGAATATAGTGTGCTTGGAATTGATTGCGGGCATCAATTGTGGTATAGTGTTTGGCACGTGATTTGAGTCTCCAAAGGCAGATGTTTGGCACATGATGACATGATCGGAAGTTATTTCATGGCCCTAGCAGTCGTAGGCTTTTGGGCAGTTGATGGAAATTGGCTTGATAGCCAGTTTCTAGGCAGTTTTGGTTGACACGTCTCGACTTTTTCCTTAAACAGTGGGCGTCAACTTCATATGATTTTGGTATATTTGAAGTCCATTTCCTCTTTAATAATAATTAGTATATTACATTGTGGAATAATATAAGTGTTTGAAGTGATTCTTGTAAGTACAGTGCTTTCATCCCTTTCATTTACGTAAATTGGGCCTATATTGTGTTGGCATATTGTTGGAAATTTGTGTGGGCTGATGGAGGCAAAACTTAGCGTCATCATAGATAAGTATGAGAAACTGAATTGACCAGATGATAGTAGATATGCTCATAATAACTTTCTCATAAAATCTATTAAAAATCATACTTTGATATGACTCTCAAAAAGTAAAAGTTACTTTTGACACAAAGAAGTTACTTTTTGTCTCCGTTCAAATAATTTTTAAAAAATGTTTTATCTACAAAAAAGTGGAGGTATAAGCTATCCAACCAAAGCTACTAGTATTGAATTGAGTCATTGTTTGGTAGAGATTAAAATCAGATTTTTGATAGATTTTGATAAAAGTTGATGAAATGTGTGGTTGAAAAGTTGTGGGTCCCATAAAATGGGTGATTAAAATTAATTGGTAACTTTGATTAGAGATTTAATTGAATTTTAATTCAAACCAAACAGCGGCAAAAATATGAGTGTCACATGCAATCTAAGATTGGATAATTGAACGAAGAATTCCATTTGTACAGAATATTTATCTTCTGTAAAATTTACCGACAGACACAATGACGGGGTGGGTGTATGTTATGGCATTTTTTATTGATGCGGGACCCACCAATGTGTGTGTAGGTAAGTTTTTCATTGCTTTAATCGAACTTCACTTGCGTTGGCTCATTATCCAATAGGGAATTGTTCTAAATCCGGTTAACTAACCTATGATATTGGCTAATTGTCCACCTCTACCGTGCTCCATTAATTGTCAGAAGCCAACTAACGTCAAATCTTTATTAGATCGTCCAAGCCAATTTCCTAGTGCATTCAGGTCTTGCTGTATAACATTAGACTGTTCTAAAAAACTTTAATCTTAATTATTATACAATCTAAACAATAATTCATGTTAAATATATACTAAGAATCAAAGGATGCAGCTTTTGTTGTTTTTACATCGAATACAAGGAACAAGTGCCTTGAAGGGAAGTATTTTTACGAGGCAAAGCCTGATGGTATTTATTCCAGTGGACACTATCCTCCGAAAGCTTTGCAGAAAATTCATGTTTGGAATTTTACAACTTGTATTTGAATGATCTTATTATGTCAAAGGTTCAGTACTTGAGAGATTTATGTATTAATAAAACCGAAAT
>CAIGRB010035328.1:0-21505 GCA_903798255.1 Fraxinus quadrangulata | reverse complement strand
GCAAAAGGATTCAGCTAGCTCTTCAATCATTGATTGCTCAGCCTTCAGGTCCTCTTTTATCCTTACCATGTACAGTAATTCCAATTGATTGGAGGACCCAATATCCATCAGGTCTAAGCACCCGACCAACTTCCATTAAGTAAATACCACATTTAAATTGAAGAACAATTTGAACTTTTCATGAGTGAATGCACTTGACTCAAAGATATTTGGTCTATGCTTTTAAACGACTTCTTCGCCACCTATGTGGCACACTTGAACATAGACTTCTCCTATATTGATATTCTCCAATGTTCTTACATGAACATTCAAATAATGACTGGTAGGCAACAAAGATGACTCCATCCCCACCATTGCCTATGTTGTCTACCTAGGTCAGAATTCAATCTCCTGGAGTTCGAAGGAACAAAGAACGTGTTGGAAATAAACAAGATACTAGAATCACTTTAATACCATTTGTTGATAACCGACCAAATAATTAAATACAAGAATAATATGAGCAATATGAAATTAATAGATCACAAAGAAAAGAATATTTACGTGGAAACCCAGATTCGAGAAAACTATGAGTAGAGGCGGAGAATTCACTATAATCAATAGTAAGAAGTTACAAAAGATCTCTTTAGACCAATAACTAATTGGACAATTGATTAATTACAATATGTGTTGTATACCACATATTTATAACTAAAGAAACCCTAATATACTAGAAGAGTTACTACATGAAGAGTTTAATATAAGATGAAGTTCTAATACAATTGGTAAAATCAATAATGGAGAGTTTATGATGAAATAGGAGTCAAATTCACTTTGGACTCCTTCAGAACATCAACCATAATGCAACAACACTGTTCTCCTTTACCACGCCCTGAAGTATTTGATTCAAAAGATGAAAACGTATCTATGAAAGGGCTTTCCAATCCTCACAAAGTTTTTCCTCCAATGTCAAAGTTGAGTGCATCTTATCTAGCCATAAAAGAGCATAATCCAAATTCAATTGGACAAGAACTGTTTGCATCTTGATCTGTCACAAAAAAGTTTTGGTGTTGCGATCCAAAAGAAGAATTTCAAACTTCATACTTACCATCATAAAATAATCAAACCTTACTTTAATACGAAACCAAATTGGCTCTCACAAGAATTTCGATCATTGACTCTGATACCACTTGTTGAAAACAAATCAATTTGCAATAATCCAGTGATAGAACTTATACCACTTGTTATGATTATTAAAACCAAGAAAATATAACAAGATGAAAAAGAATCACATAAAAACACAAGATTTACATGGAAACCTAATTCTAGGAAAACCACGAGTGGAAGTGGAGAATTTACTATGATCAATAGCAAAGAAGTATAAAAGAATCTCGTAAGACTCTAAACATATCTCAAAATATGGGAGTCTCTCTCCCTCTCTCCCTCTCTCTGTAAACTAGATCCTCTCACTTTGATGTTCTCTCAATGCTATACAATATTTTGCTATCTTACCCAAGTCTATGAAGAGCCTAAATCATATGGAGTATATATAGGAACCTCATTTTTGTGTTTTGAATGATGTAGAGTACAAGAATCTAGCTAGAAATTAGATTTTGTCCAAACGGGTGGCGTTTAGGTGCTCTTTTATGGCACCCAAGTGCCCAGCCATTTCCTTTTGTGCTGTCGGCACCTAGGCGCCACGACTCGACGCCTCGTCTCTGTCCCAAGCACTCCAAAATCATTTTTCATCAATTTCAAAGTCATTTAACAATCAAACTTCAAATCTTTAATGAAATTTGATCTTTTTTTCAAACCGAACTACCAAACCAAACTTATTTAGACTTCCTTTTTCAATCAAACATTCAATTATCATGGAATTTGAGTCATATCACAACATCGAGCATTATGTAGCAGAAAGCGAAGGAACACAGACTGTAGGGACCAGAAGTCCTCCATATGTAACTTCGATTGGAAATTTAGCCAAACGGCTTAAGATTTCAGTAAATGAAATTGAAAGTCATAAATGGCCTAAGCCAACAGTATTAATATATGTTACACCGCAATAGTAAAGTATGCCAAATGGCTTAAGAATAAGACGAACGATAGAAACCACAATGATTTCATTAACATTCACAATCCTCACCATAATAACATTTATTATACAAAGGGACACATAATACATAGAAAGACGGACCAAATTTTTGACAATGATTTTGGCCCTTATAATACTAAGCAACAACACCCAATAAATCAAGTCAGAACAATAGAAAAATTACGAATCTTTTTTTCCATGCATTGAATTGAGTTGAGCAAACATAGGAAGCCAAAATGTTTACTCTTTCTTTGCAGAAGAAAATGGGAAAAACATAGACAACTACCAACAGAATCAAATGACTTTGCCACGCAATGAAAGACCCTCCTCCTGGTAACTAGTAATCAAATGATAGGGTCTTCTGTACCTTGAAGGAAGTGGTGTTTCTCAAACTGTGAAACTGAGTGCCCTCTTCTTCGACAGGATCTACACTCCAGTTCAATTGATTGACACCAAAAGTCAGTACATCGATACTCTCTTGGTCTTCTTTTGATTTGTTCAATTCATGGTCAACTCCAGGATGAGTCTCCATATGTTGTGCCGACGCCTCTTTCACATCTTCTTTGTACACTAAGCGAATACCACATCCTCTTGGCTTAATCCATGCCTCTTCCATTGTACTAATTGTAACACATCCCTCTATTTTAGCCCAATCATCTGACTGAAATTTCGGAAATAGAAGCTGGAAAAGATGGAATGATACATAGCCTATCCACACATGAGCAGAGTCATAGTTCTCTTCCAGCTTAGCGGCAGTTTGGGTGATATTAGCAGTGAACTCCTCATGATCCCGGCTTATCAATTTGAACGTGACCCCTATTTTCGATTTTGACACCAGACGCTCAAAAACGATAGAAACTGCAATCCCAATGACATTATTATGCCATTCTGGAGTTATAGGGATAGTTACTGAAATACCAATCTTTTGGTAACTGAACCACTCTGGGACCTCCCTTCCAGGAATGAGTATACTAAATCGACTATCGACAACAGGTTGTCCCTGTAACAGGAAAACAATTAACACTTTCAGAGTTTTTATAACTACATTTGTGAAGTCTTCACACATTATTGATATAAAGGTGCTTCAATAAATCGTGCAGTGGATTGGAAAATTTATGAATATGTGGATTATTTTAAGCCTTACATANTCATTTTTTCTAAAGATTTTTGTTTAAATGTACTAATATTTTGTTAAAGTGTTGTTTTACTATTTTTTTTTCCCTACAGAATAGGCATCGCAACCATAAAAAGTAATTGAGGATCTTTCTCATTTCATGTTAACAAAGGTGGAAAACTCCCCCAAAGCACCGATCCATCCACCACCACCTAACCCCTCTGGGACCTGGAATGAATAGCATATGAATTATATATATAATTTCATATAGTTTATCCATTTGAGGATCTTAGTAATTGAGGATCTTTCTCATTTCATATATTAAAATCCCGCTTTTACTCTCATTATGAACCATGAAATCAAGCATTGATTTAGTACAGATAATTACTAAATGTATGTAGTTAAGAGAAATTGCTCTTACACGTGTATTGGAAAGGAGAGAAATTGAAGACCAACCTGAAGTAGAGAGTGTAGCAACTTATCAGAAGCGTTACGCTTCTCCTCATTTTCTAACAGTTTGAAACAATTGAGAAATGAGACCTTCCACAAGAAGGCATGCTTTTCAGAGAGATTAGCCAAGCTTTGTAATGAATGGCAATCATCTGCATTTAGTACAGCTATACTTTTTGGAAAATCCGGCAGTGATTCAAGATTTGTGCAACTTTCCAGTTTTAGAATTTTGAGTCGAGGAAGTTCAGAAATTTTTGCAGGAAACTCTACGAAGTTATTTCTGCTCAAATCTAACTCTTCCAAAGATGACAAGCTATCAAGATCAGCTGAAATTTCCTCGAGTAGATCGCAGGAACTGAGATCCAATTTTTTTAAGGAACATAAACCTGTTAAAGATGGTCGGGGTGGAGGCAAAGAACCTTTTGTCTGGTTACTACTGGAGAGTCCTAATTTTTGCAAAGGTAACATGCCGGATATAGAAGAGACTGATGACTCCAGATTACCCGAAAACAGAGAACTCCGAGATTTTGGCCGCTTGCATCTACTGAATGACAAGATATTCAGGTTCATCAAACATGTAATTGACGGTGGTGGTTGTGTAATAGCAGTTCCATCTACAAGAAGTTCTGCCAAAGATTTGACTTGTCCAAGGTTTTCTGGCAATTTTTCAAGCTTTGAGCAGTCAGAGAGATTGAGAGTTTGCAAACATTTCAAATCACAAATGCTGTTTGGAAGACTTTTTAGGCTTTTGCACTTGCTGAGATTTATCGAAACAAGGCCAGTAATGTTGCTGATTGACGGTGGTAGCTCTTTTATTGCAGTCCCCTCCAAATGAAGCTCTGACAAGCATTCCATTTCCCCAGTCACGTCTGGAAATTTTTCTAATTTTACACAGTCCCAGAGAACAAGTGTTTTCAGAAGTTCTAAATGGATACTGCTTGGTAGAGTCTTTAGTTTAATACAGTGTGCCAAATTTAAGTATACAAGCTTTTTAAGATTCCCAAGGGATGTGTGAACCTCTTCCAAGCTCTTACAATTGCTGAGATCCAATCTCTCAAGATTTGGAATTTTTCCGAAATCTGGAGTTTTCACCAATTTTTTAGAGTAACTGAGATTGATGAATTTCAACTTATTCTGCCCAATTGAGAAACAGAGAGGCGGGACAAGGGAAAGGGAAGATTATGTCAGCTCTACATATCCAGATGAAGCATTAATAACGTGTCAATGAAACTATGATTAAAAAGAAAATTCATCACATACCAATTGTGCCTTTTCTAGTCCTCCAAGGTGTTCAATATAGCTATGGGACAGTTTCAGTCCAACGAGCTTTTCTCCTTGATAACTTGGAGGCAGAGTCCTCGTTTGGTACTTGTGCAAATCAAGCCATTGCAAGTCACGTGGAACAGAAGCTGGCATTTGCTGAATGCATGCATTGTGGATTTTGAGTAGCCTCAGGTTTTTCATATTGGTAAAGGCTTTCGAGTTAATTTTCACACTCTCCGGTTCTGCACAGTCCAGATGTATGCCCTCAATATCTTCTGTTCCCTATATATTATCAACAAATATAATGGCGGGTAGGTAAGTTTCAAAATTATATCACTTGCATAAAACCTTACATAACCTTAGTAAAAGCTTCTTCAGTATCAAATCAGTACGAGTTCAGTTCTTACCACATTTTTGGTTAGTACATAGCTTATTTCCTCGGGAAACCATAACCTGCTGTGTCTTCCAGGCTCGTTAGGATGTGAACCTCGCACAATATACCAACCCATCTCTTGTAATAAGTCATGCATCTGAAGCCTGTTATCAATTGTTACAGTTAAAAGAGATTTTTGAATCAGATCACTTACTCCAATCTTAGCTCGCAGACCAAAGCTATCATGTTTTCTCATCACATATTCTTTCTTCTTCCCCTTAAAAAGACAAGCAATATCCAGGAATATCCTCTTCTCCATGTCGTTCAGTGCATCAAAACTCACTTTAAGTTTCTCCAAGATTTTATCTTCCGGAATTTCTTCCAATCTATCCAATGCATTTTCCCATTCATCAATATCTCGACCATGTAAAAAGGAGCCCAACACCTTAAGAGCTAAAGGAAGACCGCGAGCATATCTAACTGCCGCACATGCAAGCTTTTCAAATTTCTCTCTGGGAAAACCTTCCTTAAAGGCAAATTTGCTAAACAGCTTCAATGCTACATCAGTCCTTAAGAAACTGACCTCATATACTTCATCAACTTCACGTGCTGAAAGTAACTGCCTGTCTCTTGTTGTTATGATGATTCTGCTACCGGCACCAAACCAATCGTGCCCTCCAGCCAATCGGTCTAAGTGCTCAAGTTCATTGACATCATCAAGAACAACAAGCACCCTTTTGTGACGTAACCTTGTCAATAGGATAGATGCGTTATTGTGGAGATTTGCACTTTTTTCCATCAGAGTGTCGGAGAGTAATTTTTCTTCTAATGAATTCAGTCCTAAAGTTTTGGAAACCTCTCTTACATTGTCAAGATAGCTACTGCCTTCAAATTTGCTAAATATTTGATCAAAAACTGTCCTGGCAATAGTTGTTTTTCCGATGCCACCCATACCCCATATACCTATCATGCGAACATCTTCAGTTGACTCGAGATTCAACAGTGACATCACTTGCTGAACGTGCGATTCTACTCCAATCAGGCTTTCTTTAACTCTAGAGACTGTATGGCTCAAATTGTTTAAAATATCTAGAGCAATTTTTCTGATGCCTTTCGACTCGTGCCTGAAGATACAATAGCAGACTTTGGGTTATAAATGAAATTAAATCATAATAATGTCTTGGTTAACATTAGATTGCACATTTTTACAAATATCAATAACAAAACTAGTTTAAATCACTCACAATTTAAATATCCTGAATATGAATGCACATTATCACAAAATAATGAAAAACAAGTGTATGTTCTTATGAATTAACCAATTCAATATCTTTTTCCATTTGCATATATCAGCTGGTTAAGTAGTAACATGTGAACATGGTAACTATCATATGTTACCTATATATGCTACTGGATGAAATCCTAAAATCTCAAATACAACACAAACCATAACCAAGTTTATAAACTAGCAGCAAAATAAAGACGTATAAGCTCGAAAATCCCATTCATTAAATATCACATACTTAAATAAACAAGTACAATTATTATAGCATTAACTTCTTAAAGATCAAGTAATGCTGGATTGGATTATCATTGCATAGCATTCTAATTGAAAGCATATTTGCCTAAGTAAAACGGTGAAGTAAGTAGGCAAAAATATCTCTTAAGCAGTTAAGCTTGGCCAAGCATATGTCTAAACTCTAAGGCTAAACATATTCACAATTATATCACATTTATGTCCCCAAATTTTATTTGCATAAAAGGTTTGCAATCTTTATTTATATCACATTTATGTCCCAAATTTTTTTCCATCGCCGTGTAATACTCAAATTAACATGATTTCTCTCTAATTACTGATTTTGTCCAAAATTTCATTAGGACGAAGTAAAAAGACTTATTTCCCTCTCCTCTGGTGTCTTGGAAAAAAAAAAAAAAAATTGGGATTAAATATTTATCCCATGTTTTAAAGTATGCTAACAGTATTTTTGGACAAAACCCATGATTAAGGATATGATTTGTTAGTTAATAAAAGATTCAAGATAAGAATGTGACGAAAAAAAAAAAAGAATAAATCATAAAAGGCTGATGATTTATTAAGGTTAAAGACCCTTAACAAGGAAGAGAAAAAGTGTTGGTAATTTACCCATCTGTATCTTTGACATCCCATCCAGAAGCATTAGCAGCTTCCCTCAAAGCATTCCTCCAGCTCTCAATCTTCTCTTTCTCCACCTTTGGATCATTTTCATATTCGTCAAAAGCTATTTTATAACTCCCTTCTTGCTTCCTAACGTGAGAAGGATCCACATAGTAGAATACAGGATAAATCTTTTGGCCAAATTTCTGGTTACATTCAACGATCTTAACAATCTCATCTAAACACCAAGAGGAATTGGCATAGTTTTCTGAGAAGATAACGAGTGCGACTTTGGATCTTTCGATGGCATTTTTGAGTATTGGGGAAATGGAACTCCCTCTCTCGAGTTCAATGTCGTCTTTGAAAGTGTCGATACCCTTTTCATGTAAGGTTGTGTAGAGGTGGTCGACGAAACCTTTACGGGTGTCTTTACCTCTGAAACTCAAGAATACGTCGTAACTCCATATAGGGGTAATGGCAGAGGAAGAGGTATTTGCAGAAGACATTTTTGAATGCTGCTGGTATTTTTTCTGGTTGAGTTATACAGAGCTTTTGAGTGTTGCTGTTATTTTTGTATATAGAACTTGTTTGAGAGGAATTTCGAAGTGAAAAATAATTCTTTTTAAGTGCGTGAAAGTGAAATTAAAAACAAATTATATATTTCGTCATGCTAGGACGAAATTTCTTATTGATTACAGAAGTTAATTTTACATGGATTATGCTGTACTATCATAAGGGGAGAACATAGAGGTATCTCTAATGGACACACGACGGCCCCCTATTGGAGGGTTGTCGGTGGATTATGTTTATATAGCATAATCCATTTTACATTTAGTCGCCAATGTTTTAGAAAAAGGATTAAACTATTTGTAGACATAAAATGTACACTTTAATTAACACCCCATTATATGTCAAAAAATTTGGCAATTAATTGAAAAAATTATTGTCAAAATCAATGTACCAAAATTTGACAACTCATATGGGTGTAACACATTGTGTCAATCTTTATGAACATGTAACATGGTCTTAGAGAAATTACAAGTTCATCATTAAATTTGTTTCAGCTTAAAATAATCCCCCTAGTTGACAAAAAAATCTGCTATTTCCACTCTGTTAGTGATATACTTGAATGATGAGTAACTTTGAACCCCTATTTGGTGAAAATTAAAATCATATTTGTAGTAAATTTTGATAAAAGTTAATAAAACATGTGATTGAAAATTTGTGGATCCCATAAAATTTATAGTTAAAATTAATTATTGAATTTAACTTTGATAAAAATTTAAATTATAATTTCTATCTAATAGGGGCTTAAGCTGTTTTAAGACATCTTGTGCAATTGAGAGGTAAGGCCCAGTTTGGGATTACTTTGCCAGTCCATTTTTTATTGTTAAACAATTCACAACTATTTTAGGTGTATGATAAACATTCAATTTTAAAAATAAAATTAATTCATTTCATGTTCAAAGTTGGTATTCTACATTTAGCTCAAGTTTGGTAAATTGGTTCAGCTATAAAAGTGAATTAAATCTTAGACAAAGCTAATAACTAATTTTAATTACACGTTTCATAGGGTCCCACAACTTTTTAATCATATATTTCATTAATTTTTATCGAAATTTATTCAAGGAGGTAGGCTTGACCTAAATAATTCTTCGACATTTGAAAGGAGAGATAGCAAAAACTTGTTAAACCTGATACCTACGGCCCCGTATGGAACGGGGAGGGAATGAGAGGGTATGTAGAAAATGGTTCTCATCCCATTTAAAATTCATTTTAATGGTATAAATTTTGTGATCACACAAAAAGAAAAGAATTATCATCATTTCCAAATGGAATGCGGACTATTCCACAAATCGGGAAAAAACAAAAATTTTCACCTACTAAAAATATGAAAAAATAAAAATAAATAAATAAAGCGATAAACGGGGTAAGGGTTGCCTCACCCCTTGTCCTGTCCCTACCCTATCCTGCCTTAATTGGGGATAAGTGTGGGGTAAGGTAAGGAAAAACTCGAACGGGATGGGGGATAGAAATGACTATCCCGACCACCTCAATTCGTTTCGTTATCATCCCTGCTTAGAAGGTTTTTGCACTTCTCTATCCAGTGAAACATCTTCTCTCTATTGAGAACTTTGAAAAATGTAAGACATTTGTTGATGAATTTAAAGAAAACAACTTATGGCTACCACCCCTTTGGTGAGACTTGAGATAATAAAAAAGGTATATTGGTTGAAGCTATGAATATATTAAGTTCAATTGCCACGCATTATAAAAAATTTTAAAGTCACTTTAGTTTATAAACAATGCCAGGAAATAAAAAATCTTAATTGCAAATAATGAATGCTTTGATTAATCAACTTTTACCATAACCCTAACTTGAACTTTTGATTATTATAAAGCCCAATTGCAAAGATTAATATGTACTAATATCTGAAATGTAACAATTTAATATGAGGCAAGATGCAAAAAAGTGGAGTCAATCTTGATTTCTTAGGATTTGAGTATAGAGTTTTATACGAATTACTACCTGATTCAGCAAAACACTGTCATACCTAAGGTTGAATATTGGCCATTTCATCGGAAGTTTACTTGATCTCCTCAGGTATATGTCCTCGGGTATATGTCCTCGACCTTTTTGGGACAAACCAAATAGAGCTCATTGGCCTATGTCATTAGGTACGAAAATCGTCCCTCTATTCTAGGTCTCCTTGGGTGTATGTCTTGATCTTGCTTCTAACAAACGTAATCCATTAGGACTCTTCTATTTGATAAAGCTTATCCAACTCCGACAATATTGAGTCTTACCATATCTTTGTCCTATCATGATTTGACTTCACCATCAGAGTTCTATCTTATCCAAACACCAATTAACTAATATCTATCAACATGCAATTCCTAGACACAATAAGACTTCCAAATATCCTATAACTCCTCAAATCGGATAAAGATGTTCAACTAATCAAATCCTACTAGGAGTGTACTACCTACCTCTATAAATACAAAGACTTCAATCATTATTCATGTACGTTTTTATATAATTTTTTAGTCTATAGTCGCATGCCTAAATTATCTCTCTAAGTATTGAGGGGCGACGATGACATACCTAGACGCCTTTGTTTCAGGTACCTGAAGATCTCGTTCCTACTCAGTCTCGGTCGTCAAGTTCGAAAATCAACAGGTACAATTTTTAATAGTATCATTTGCGCCTTCTGTGGGAATCACTACCAAAAGTCATAGTTAATACACGTTCAAGTCTTCCTCTAGCGAGCTCATCCGTTCCAAACCACCTTCTTGCTCAAGATCCTCCAGCTACTCAAGAAGAATCATAAAAAAAATAAATAAATAAATAAAATACCCCAACCAGCAGTTGTTACCACCGGAGTTTTGGAAGAGATCCGCTAACAAGTTGTCACGCTAACTCAATTGTTAAGTCAAAGGAATTTGCATTCAGAACCAGGATCGACACCAACAGAGGTTTTATGGTCGATGCTTGAGCTTAGGTTCCACGGCCTACCCACGATATTGGTGGAACAGGAACTTCAAGCATACCTCATATGGCCTCAACCTCAAGGTCAGTTACTATAGACTCAGGTGAACTTACCATGATCATACAAGACGGAATTGCGACTGGTCTACTTCAAAATACCTAGGGAAGAGCAAGATTCACTCCCAATACTCCATTCATCCCTAATATATACTGTCATACCCCTTATTGGACAAATTCAAATACCCCTTCATGAAGGAGGACGATGGGACCATTGATCCCATCAATCACCTCAATGTATTCACATATGTCATGAACTTACAGGTCGGACCAGATCTCATAATGTGCAAAGCACTTCCGCAAACTCTAAATAACGCTGCTAGGGATTAGTTATCTACCCTAGAACCCAATTCCATTACCTTATTCTCAAACTTGGCTAACAAGTTCTCTACCTTTTTTGCAAGTAGTAAACGCATCAGGTAGACCGCTGCATCCCTCATACAACTTCATCAAGGACAAAATGAACCACTGTGTGATTTAAATGACACCAATTAATACAAAAAGGCTCAAAATACTCAACCTACATATTACAGCATTTGTCCTTGCCCTTACATATGCAATAAGATGTAAAGCATTCAAGATGTCCCTATCAAAAACCTGCCAAAATTAGTGATCGAACTTTTTACCCGAGGAGAAAAATACATAAATATAGAGGAAACAATGTACCCAAGAAGACTAATTCGACTACTAAAGGGCCTGAGCAAAAGAGACAACACGAGTGAAATCCACTACAAGACTTTGCTCGAGGTAAGCAGAATCAGGACGTACCACCAACGTCATTCACACATCTGAACACCTCTAGGTCAAACAATTTGATAGAGTTAAGGACCTCAAAGAACTTAAATGATCATCGAAGATGTAGTCCCTTCCTAACACCAGAGATAAGAACAAGTATTGTGAATTTCATCGAGATCATGGGCATACCACAGAGACATACAAAACCTTGCAGGGCGAGATTGATTCTCTGATCAAGAGAGGATTCCTTGGAGATTATGTCGGTCAAGACAAGCGCCTGAGGAAATGTTTTTCTAAAGAATGTAAAATAAAAGTATCTCCAAAAGACTTTTTATTTATAAAGAACATATTTAAATATACAATGTTACTTATTTTGGCTCTTTATTTTTGTCAATAAACTGTTATTGATTTATTCACGTATTTTTTTAACATATTTTTTTATATGTCAATATTCAATCAATTCAAATAAGATTTGAATAGTTTTAAATAAAATATTGAATTTGTGACTTATTGAATGCAATCATTATAAAATAAAAATGGAGAATGAGTTTGACTCACCAAATTTGGAGAGTCATAACAACTCTCTATTTACTTTAAAAATGTTAGAATAAATTGTCTATTGGAGCTTAGTATTAAATATAAACTTTTTAAAATAGCAAGTATTTTTTTTGTAGATAGTCTCTTGGAGATATTCTAAGAAAAATTTATGAGTTTCGTATAATATGTGATTGAAAATAATTTTGGACAAAAATAAATTTCTTTCGAACTTTACGGACCTGGCTTTTCCAAATGAACATATAGGTAAAAGGTAAGAAACGGTTATAATTTTCATATAATGTGTGATTTAAAATAATTTTGAAGAAAAATTAATTTTATAATAAATATATGTTATACCTTACGACGGGATTGGCTTTTTCCAAATTAAAAATAACTTTGGAATCTGGCTTTCTTCCAAATGGATCACCAACCTCAATAGATTGTTGCTAATGGCCCCCCAATTTTTAAAAAGTTCAAGTTGGTTCTCAACAATTAAAATTTGTTGCATTTGTTTACAAGGTTGGGAAAAAAAGTTGTGATACGTAATATAAGTTGGAGATTATTTATGCGTTTTTCCTATAAAAAAAATAAATATGTAAAGACAAATTGTTCTATGTCAATACATGTGATTACAAAAATTTTTGGTAAGAACATAATCATAATAATCAATGTATGAAGTCATTCACATGCCAAGTCCTAAATCCAAGGAATAAAAAAATACAACGATTTTATTTTTCAATTAAAGACGTGTTTTTTAGATTTGAAGCGCAGGGTAATAATTTAACTACGGTCAACTGTACAAAATATAAGTATAAAAGTAATAATCAACTAGGGAATACACCTATAATCAATTGAGAATTCATTAGAAGAACATGAAATGTGAATCGTAGTTTCTTTAGTTTTAATTCTTCTTATGAGCATCTAGCAAAAATAACTGGTTGTTATATACTTCATAACAGTTAAATAATACTAATATATAATAAAAAAATTTCAAAGTAAGAATCCTTATTGTAAGTGTGCAACTAAATTCCCAAGCGATTCACATGTGATCAGTCATTGACAGCAATATAAATAATAGTAACAAGTTAAAATTTTAAACTCTAATTTCAGATTGAGCCTTGAATTTGTACGAGCCTGTTTGAGCTGCATTCTTAGAGAATAATGCATTTTGTAATAGTAGATTGATAGAGAATTTATAGTTAAAAAATAAAGAAAAAATTTTTAATTTGCGTGTAATATTATTTTATTGAAGAATGTGTGATTATATATATCAAAAAAAGTGCTAAAATGGTTAACCTTGCCCTTGCTAAAGAGTGAGAGTATAAACTTTTATCTATTGATTATTGTTTTCATATATAAATGAATGACGAGTAGAGAGTAAAAATCCCACCTTTCTATTCAAGCACAAGAGAATACTTCGAGAATGCTTTTGGTTTCAAAAAATATTTGAATTAAGTTATGGACTTTCCGTATTTGGGGTACAATAACAAATTTACGAAATCTACTTCAAGTTGCAAGTCTAAATGGGTCGAAGAGCCTAAGAGATACTATACTTAAAGAATTAATGAAAGTTAATTCATGAGCCTTTCGCGTATTTAACTTAAATAATGGAGTTGCGATGTATTTAATTGTGTTAAACAATTAATCAAGATCTAGTCTCTGATCAAAAGAGGATTCCTAAAAGATTATGTCGGTCAAGACAAGCGTCCGAAGAATGATCATAAAAAGAAGAATACCTCAGAGACCGGAGGCAATAATTGACCAACTATAGGTACAATCAATGTCATTGGCATGATTATGCTTAATCCTTGGCTTAAGCGTGCAACTTCTAGGCATGAGCTCATCTATTTATCGTCATGAACATGCTGAGTGTTTGGCATGATCATGCATAATCCTTGGTTTGAGCATATTTCCCTCTAGGCATGAGCATACCTAATCCCTAACACGAACACGTCTAATTCTTGGCATGAATATGCCTACTATTTGGCATGGTCATTTCTAATCAATGGCTTTAGCGTGCTAACCTCTAGGCATAAGCATGACTAATCCTTGACATGAAGTTACCTATTTTTTAGAATGAACATGCCTACTATTTTTCATGATTATGCCTAATCCTTGACTTTAGCAAACCAACCTCTGGGCATGAGCTTGTCTATTTCTTAGCATGAGCATGCCTACTTCTCGGCATGATGCAAATCTTTGGCTTTAGCATGCCAATATCTAGGCATAAGCATGGCTAATCTTAGGCATGAGCTTGCCTGCTTCTTGGTATGATCATGCCTACCCTTTTGCATGATCTTGTCAACTTCTAGGCATGAGCATGCCTCATTCTTGATATGAGCTCCCCTATTTGTTGGCATGAACATGCCTACCTCTAGACATGCGCATGCATAATCCTTTGAGTGATCATATCCAATCCTTGGCTTAAACATGCCAACTTCTAGGCATGGGCTTGCCTATTTTTTGGCGTGAGCAAGCCTACTACTTGGCATGATCATGCATAATCCTTAGCATTAGCTTGTCTATTTCTTTGCATGAGCATGCCGACTCTTTGGCATGATCATGCCAAATCCTTGGCTTGAGCATATCTATATCTAGGCATAAGCATACATAATCATTGGCGTGAGCATGCCAAATTCTTGGCCTGAATATGTCTAATCTTTGCAGTGGTCATCTCTAATCCTTGGCATTGTCATGCCAACCTCTAAACATGCGCATGACTAATCTTCTGCATGAACATGTCAAATTCTTGGCTTTATCATGCCAACCTCTATTCATAAGCATGACTAATACTTGACATGAGTTTACCTATTTATTGGCATGAACATGCCTACTCTTTGGCATGGTCATGCATAATTGTTGGTTTTAGCATGCCAACCTCTAGACGTGAACATGACTAATTCTTGACATGAGCATGCCTACTTCTTGACATGAGCATGCTAGATCATTGGCTTTAGCATACCAACCTCTAGGCATGAGCATATTACTTCTTGGTATGGGCTTGCCTATTTTTTGGTATGATCATGCCTACTCTTTCGCATGATGATGTCAAATCCTTCGCTTTAGAATGCCAACTTCTAGGCATGCGCTCTCCTATTTTTTGGCAGGAGCATGCATACCTCTAAACATGAGTATACCTAATCTTTGGCATAAGTTTTTCTTTCTTGGCATGAACATGTTTACTTCTTGGCATGATCATGCCTGATCCTTAGCATGGGCATGCATACTCCTTAGCGTGAGCATGTCTAATCGTTTGCTTAAGCATGCAAACTACTAAAATTGAGCATGTCAATTTCTAGGAATGAGCATGCCTCTTCCTTATCATTAGCATGCCCATTTTCGACTCCGACATTCTTATGCATCTCATTCCAGAAACGCACATATCACTCAAATCTATGACATGGATGCAAGGGTATCACTAATATAGCAAAAAATTGAGGTTGAATATTAGACATTTCTTCAGAAGTTTAATTGACCTTCTCGGGTATGTCTTTTGGTTTGTGTCCTCAGCCTTTTTGGGGCAAGACGAATAAACCTTTTCGGCCTATGTCATCGGGTACGATTATCATTCCTTAGTTCTAGGTATCCTCAGGTATATGCCTTGATCTTGCTTCCAACAAACTTATGATAAGACATATCCAACTCTGATACCATTTTTTTTTTTTTTTGTCCTATCATGACGAGATTCCACCATTAGAGTTCCATCTTCATCCAAACATCAATTGCTTAATATCTATCAAATTGCAATTCCTAGACATGGTAAGCCTTCCAAACATTCTATGACTCCTTAAATCGGATAAAGGTGTTCAACTGATCAAATCATACTAGGAGTGTACTACCTCCCTCTATATATACAAAAACTTTGATCATTATTGATGTACGATTTTACACAATTTTCAGTCTATAGCCCAACACATAAATTCTCTCTCTAAATTAAATATCGGAGGGACAACGAGAACACACATTGACGCATTTGTTTCAGGTACCGAAATATTTCGTTTGTACTCATTCTTAGTCGTCAAACTCAAAAATCAACATGTACGAATTTTCGATAACATCCTACCCAAATTAGAATTTTTTTTTTTTTTTTTGGCCCATTCAATAAATTGTAAAAAATAAAAATTATATGAGAAAAACTAGTTCTGTTCGGGTACCCATGATTCTGGTTCAAGAACCAAGAATCGACTCGAATCCAATTTTTTTTTTGTTCTCGATTCCGATTCCCAATTTATTATTTTTGCAATCGAATTGAAACCTTCGATTAGTGATGTCAAAAAAGCTCGGCAGCTTGGGCTCGGTTTGGAAAAAATTCGAGCTGGGCCGGCTCATGGTTTTGTGGCATCGAGCCCTATTTTGAGGGGTCGACTCGAGCCTGAGCTAGCCTGTGGCTAGTCACTGGCCCGTGTCACGGGCCGAACCGAGCCTTAAAAAAATTAAAAAAATACACTAAAATTACAACTGCATGCAAATGTCTGCGTTGTAAGCAGCTGACACCTGCCTACTTGAGGCAGATGTAATGCAGGGAGTTGCTGCGTTAGGCAACTGTCTATTTTTTTGAAAAATAAGTTTAGATGTATTTTTTTATATATTAATATTTAGTTATTATTTATAATACGTATAAATTGCACAAATTTTAAATACATTATAAAAAAATTATGAATTTATAATGAATTTAAAAAAAAAAACACAAGTCGGCTCGCCTCGCCTCGGGCCCAAAAAAGTTTCGACATGTTTTGCTCAAATCGCCCGAGCTTTGAGTTTCGGCTCATGACTCGTCTCGACTCGAGTCGTTGACGTGGCTACCTTCAATTCTAGTTCGGTTTCGATTTAGAAGGTTCAATTTCGATTAAAATGTCCAAGCCTAATTTGAACAATGACGATCTAGGAAATTCTCATTATATATATAAAATTAATTAATAATTGACATTTTGAAAGGGGATAAAAAATTAACTCTTGATTTAGAAGGTTTTTTGTTTTTAAACGCCATGCACATTTTTATGTATGTATTTTATTTGTCCTCTCTTTTATACGGGTTTCTCCCCCTGAATAAACCATTATTTTTCCCTGAAAATGTCGTGTAATTTCCTGCTTTCACATTCGCACTTCACTTCTCCCTATTCCCCTTGATAATCATGTACCATAAATACCCTTGAAAGACTAGTTGTCACGCAGAGAGAGAGCCTGAGAGTTTTGAACTCAATTAAGATGGCAGAAGTGATCCTTCACGTGTATGACGTTACAATTAATAGTAGTTCCGGCAATGAAACCCTGAATTACGCCCTCGTTCAACTCAACAACGTCTGTAAACAGGTCATTCCTATAGGCGGCGTCTTTCATACCGCCGTTCAGATTTACGGCGACGAGGAATGGGGATACTGGGATTGCGACAAGGGATCCGGTGTTTACAGCTGTCCCGCCGGCAAAAACCTGACGTATACATACCGTGAACGTATAGTTCTCGGAAGAACAAATTTGTCCGCTACCAAGGTGAGTCAGATCCTAAAAGAACTTAGCCAGGAGTGGCCGGGAAGTAAGTACGACCTGCTGGCGAGAAATTGTAACCATTTCAGTAATGAGCTGTTGCAGAGGCTGGGAGTGCCGAAGCTTCCGGCATGGGTAAATAGGTTTGCTGATGTCGGAGATACTGCCTGTGAAGCAGTACGAACGCTGCATAAAACTAAGGATGAGATGTTAACTGCTGGAAAGGAGGCGTACAAGAATGCCATCGATACAGCTATTAAGACTCCCAAGTCTCTTATCAGTTTAAGCAAAGGTGCTCGACTTCGAACAGAGCAATTCAAACCAAATTTCTTTGCTGGAAGAATTACCGGACCCGATGAAGAAACTAGAAAGAAGTAAACCTCAGGGGCCGGAGCTTAACCCCGCTATGACCATGTAGAATGACGGCCTATTCATGTCTTCATGTGTGTCTGTATTCGTGTTAGTGTGTGGTGTGCTATTTTCCTTTTATCTCCTGCCTATTTCTCTTATTTTGAGTGTGTTGTAATGCATTATTGTATCAATGTTATTGTAGCTTCATCGCCTTCTTCTCTCCCCAATCTGTTAATAGTTTTCTTTTATCGAACATTTTTCACCAAGTCAAATGCTCGACAAGCCGCTACATTAGCGGCATAACTATGTTCGATTTAACAAAATTGTTAGACCATTAATTGGTTAAAGTGGATACAATTAGATTACTTCAACAGTAATTATCTCTGAAGGTTAGTTTAATTAGAAGAGAAAAAATATTTATTTTTTACTTGAAACATATCGTGAATGATTTGTCTAATAATCTTGAAAAACTATTTTGCTCAGACCACACTACGCGTGAAAGAAATCAAGAATTATATGAATTAATATGCGGATTATAAAAACTACTAACAGAAGAATGACCAAAACTAGTTAATAATGTTTTAGAAATCTGTATGCAGCGAACATTGGGAACAAGATAAACATACACAATAGTATAGCTGCAGGTAATTTTTTCTATTTAAAAAACTAATAAATAAAAATTTGTGGCTGATCAGTACATTCCTAACAATAGGAAAAAATTATAGCTAGAAAAACTAGCAGAAATTCATATAACAGAAATGAGGCATAATTCTTTAAGCTTAAATGAAGAAAATAAACTTTATAAATAATATATAGACTTGTTATACACTAAAGAGAGAGAGAGAAGAGAGTATTGAGTATCATAGAAAAAAATCTTGAATGACTATTTCATAACAATGATCATTTACATAATTAGTTTAAAATGCCCATTCTTGAATTACAATTTCATAACAATTGTTTCATTAAAAATCTTGTTTGGTAAAGGCCATGGACAAAAACATAGAATGATAGAAAAAAAAAAAAAGAGTAAAGAATTTGGAGTAATTGTTGACCTCAAAAAAGGGAAATCATTTTCTAATGCTAGCAGCAAGGTTTTCTGCTAGAATTTTGGCAGGGTTTGCCCTTTCAGGGGTTTTAGGCCTTTTTTGGTTTACTTTTTGGGGAGCAAAAAAGATTATGGGTTTTATAGTGTTTTGTTGGTCGAAAAATGCATTAAAGAATGCTAAGATTTTCAAAGAGTGTTAACCCTAGTTTTGCCTTGAATCGAGACAATTTTTTAGAGTGAAAAATGGATCTTATCTGTTTAAATGTTTATGACTTCTCTCAAGTTAACTCTTTTCCCTTCTTTTAACCAATTTTTGGTTGGGTAAATGACTATTTATAGACAAGTATAGGAGGCTTTATGGTCATTTTTATAAGTGGACATTCTCTCATCATTATGTTGAAAGTCATTATTAAATTCAAGTTCAAATATTTTCATTGTATTTTAGTCACATTTGTCATGCAATTCATTATGTGTATGCCTTGTTTTACAGTATTGACATTTATGTTGATGGTGTCACGAATTGTCACTAAACTAATGTCTATGTCCGAGGCTTTCAGTTTATCTTGTAATATCACTGTTATAAATAACGATGAGAATACCGGATAATTTCGATACAATTTTGTTACGATAATAGGCAAAAAAATAATGACACAATATGAAGTAATTGATCACAAACTCAAGAATAAAATAAATGGCAAAAGAATTGAGATTTCACTAAAATATGGAGAAAAAATTACAATGATTAGCTGCGGCTAAATTTTCTTTATTCTGCAACTTATAGCAATCATTAACCAAATGCCAATTCTTCTTACAATAATTATAAATTTTATTTGTGGAGTTAAACTTTAATTTATTCCTTCCAGAACCACCATCAACAATAAGGTTATATCCATGAGTCTCAATTCGAACAAGATGCTTCATCTTCTCTTTTGAATAAAGAGTGTCATAATATATAGAATCGTGTCTCTAAAGACATGTATAAAACGAACAACGAACACAATAAAATCAAACTCAAATATTCTTTATCATATTTAACCTTCAAGTTTCAAGTTCAATGACGATATCCTCAAACACAATTAGGTGATCTTTAAGAGATGTACCGTCTATGATACGATGAGAATGAAGGCACTTCAAGTGCAATTTACTAGTAAGACTCTTGTCATACACAATTGCTCCAATTTTAACTATAATACAGCGGTGGACTTCTCCTTCAAAACATCTTGAAGATTTTTATTCAAAAGATGAAGATGAATTTATGATAGGACCTTCTGATCCCTACGTTGTTTCTTCTTCTAATTTCAAGTTGTTGGCATATTGTCAAATCCCAACAATGCATCATCTAAATTCATCTGAGCGAGTATTATTCGTATTTTTACTTGCCACAAAGAAAATATTGTACTGTGATCCAAAAGTGAAATATCATACTTCATAATTACCATCCCAAAAATAAAAAATCTCCTTATGAATGAAGGATTGGCTCTGATGCCAGTATGTTATAAACGACGATGAAAATACCGGATAATCCTAATATCAATTTGTTGTGATAATAGGCGATAAATTAATAACAGAATATGAAGTAATTGATCACAAATTGTTAGGTGAGAATGTTAGGCTCATGGCCATAAGTCAACCATAAAATAAGAAAATCTAATTATAAATAAAAAATAATTAGGAAATAAAACCTGAAATTGTTATACAACAGTAATTGTTTATAATAATTATATATTTAGAAATAAAAGAAATAATTGAACAGAAAAGTAATAGATGAAACAAAATATCAAATAACATATCAGAAATAGCACAAATGAGATTAAAAAAATATCAGAAATAGGACAAATGGATAAAATAGATTAATGATAGAACATTGATACATTTCTTTTGAAGTAACTATATAAATGTATAAATAAATAAATAAGGAAGTAATTATTTAATAAACAAATGCTGGCAATATTTTTAAAGTTTAATTTGTTAAAGATGACCAAATGTATACTATTTTTACTTTTCTTTCAACAAACCCATGTAGACTCAAACAATTCAAGGGCCTGGACAAATTCGTGGTCTCATCGTTGAGCAATTAAGGGAACTATTATCATCTTTGAGCAAATTAACTACAATTAATTTTAGAAAACTTGTTCTTTTGTTGATCATGGTCTTTTAGGTATATCAGCCCCATTTTAGATGAAATGGAACTCAAAAAAGTGATTATATGATGAATGTTATGCTCAAAACTAGAAATAAAAGAGGTTAATGTGATCTTTTAAATGTGTGACGGTCTATATGATGTAGTTATAAAGTTAAAGGATATATCTAATATCGTCTCTATAAATAGTTATTTTATTAAATTAAACATTATGTATATAATTTATCTATACATACATATTCAAAAGAGTACTACTACATATAAATA
>CAIGRB010035299.1:0-21998 GCA_903798255.1 Fraxinus quadrangulata | reverse complement strand
CAAACACTTAGAAAGTTAGAATTAAAAAAAAAACAACAACAACAACAGAATTTTAAAATGAAATTATAACAACAATGAGAGACAAAAATTCCAAATCGAGGCCTCTGTGTTGCACATCATTCTTAAAATAGATTGACTCATTTACTATAGGTGCTTGAGGTTTATTTAAGAGTATATTTCACAAGATACAAGGTAAAACCAATAGCAATCAGAGCACCAAGCTTCTACACTGAATAATTGAACATTGCGTGGACATTATCACCAAGAATATGAAAAATTTCAGACACAACTAAGAACCCTAAGGAAGTATAGAACAAACTCGAATTTGAAAGAGGAGATTCTATTCATTATTGAACTGAAAACAGCCAAACCAATTGTTTTAGCGTTTTCCGTTTTCTTTGTGAATTTTAAACTCGTTTTTGGAAATTCGTTTCTGAAAACAAGTAAGTAAACGTGTTTTCGGTGTTTTCGAAATTGAAAACTGAAAATGACCCGAAAACATAAAAGAGAACAAGTCGTAAGTGTTTAAATATATTGATAGAGTACTTCAAATTTTGTATTCTTTAAATTTATAGATACTCTTAAAAATAGGGAATCTCTTAAAAATGTTCTAAA
The DNA here is from genome assembly GCA_903798255.1 of Fraxinus quadrangulata. Taxonomy (NCBI): domain Eukaryota; kingdom Viridiplantae; phylum Streptophyta; class Magnoliopsida; order Lamiales; family Oleaceae; genus Fraxinus; species Fraxinus quadrangulata. The sequence continues at coordinate 21,383 of CAIGRB010035299.1, read as the reverse complement.
CTCTTCGTGCATCGGATACTACAAGCTGGAAGGGTTAATAAAAATGGGACGTGCAAAACTTAGGCCCTATTAAGGGGCCAAGTTTCGGATTGATATTTGTGACTGAAAGGACGTGTTCTCGGACAAGCCTAATCAATGTCATTTGTATGCACACTGGAATTTAATATTTACTCATAGGATTTAACTTCTTTTATAAATTTAAATGGTCAACCTATTATTAAATTCAATAAAATTAAATAGAAATTTACATGATTAAAGCAATTAAATAGAAATAGAATAGAAATTTATAACTAAAAAGTGGGCTTGTGATGGGCTTATGGGCCGTCGCATAAAGGCAAAAGGAAGAAAAATGCTAGCCCAAAATATTGAAAAAAATCTACTTATCAAGATACAATGTGGAACCATTAGCAATCAGAGGACCAAGCTTCTATACCGACTAATTGAACATTGCCTGGACATTATCACCGAGCATATGAAAAATTTACTAGGAACCCCAAGGATGTAGAGAAGAATCTCGAATCAGAAAGAGCAGATTCCATTCATTCATATATTGAACTGAAAATGAATCTCTATGTGAGGGGTATTTTAATAAGAATGTTACGCTTTATTTATAAAAAGTATCTTATGCAATTTAAAGAATCAAATTTTTTATGCATTTCAACAATGCTGTCTATTTTGGCTATTCATTCTGATTTTATAAAGAAATATTTATTGATTTCTCCTTATATTTTATTTAACAATTTTTTTTATATATCAATGATCAATCAATTTAAATATAGTTTGGATAATTTAAAAAGTAGAATATTGAAATCCGTGACTTATTAAATATAACTATAGTTAATTAAGAAAATAGAATGAGTTTGGCTCTCTAAATTTGGAGAGTCGAATTCACTTTCTATTTTGAAAAGTTACAAATTAAGTCTATATTTGAGTTACATTAAAATTTTCATTCTCATTCTTTTACTTATTTTCAACCACACATTCTTCAATAAAATAATATTTTCCATCACATTAATAATTTTTCCTTTTTTTTCAACCACACATTCTCCATCAATCTACTCTTCCAAAATAATGTGGTTCAAATACACCATGAAATAATATGTGTTTGATGTATATTATTGAAGAAATACTGTATTTGAAATAATGATATGATGAAAAATATGTGGCTAAAAAGTAAGGAAACGTTATTGATGCGATGAAAAATATTATTTTATTAAAAAATGTGATTAAAAATGAATTTTGAAAAAATATATATCAAACATGGACGGAGTATCTTCTTGTCTTGATTTTTGGATTTGGAGCTTTTGATTTTGGTGCCCAATTGCAGGCATAGTCACATCCTTAAGGACTACTAAAGAACTTTAAATGTTTGAACAACATGAAGAATTCAATAAAGCTGGAGGATTCAAAAACAAAATAAGAAATGGACAGGATTAAGAAGTAACAACTTTGTAGCTTGTTACACACAAGGAAACTACGAAAAACTTGAACATTGGTGACACCAAATAATTTGGGGTTGCAATACGATTAAATTAAAAATTTTAAGCAAAGTACAAAAAACTTGAAGTGAGATCCAATTATACTTTAATTAAAAAAATTAAAAATCAAATCCTATTTCAAGAAATCTAATTTTCTAAACGTGCTTTGCACATTAAAGCACATTGTTACTATATGATAAAGAATTTTTTTTTTCTGCCTTTTACATTATGTAATTGGAAATTATATTCGATCAAAATTAGTTTTTATACCGAAACCTCAAACTCATCTGTAGAAGGAAGATTAAAATTGTGATGAGAGATTTTTAAATTTCTTAGGAGTTCGTTCGATTTGTTGATTTCAATTGTTTAAAACACGCAAAATTTGTTTACTTATGTATTTTCGAAAATGAAGTTAAACTTATAAAATAAGATTTAAAATATTTTTGACGTTTTTATTACTCAAAACACGGGAAATAACGTTTAAATAAATAAAAAAATTTAAAAATAAAATTCTAAGAAAATTCTGAAAACAAAAAATTCTTTTATTTTTTATAATTTTANAGAGTTTTTATTATCTAATAATTAAAACTCTTATTGATTATTTAAATAAAAATTCTAAAAAGTTACTTAAATGAAAACAGATAAAATTCAATTCACACCATAAATAACTTTTTTATTTCCTATGTTTCTATTTTACTGAATAATCAAATTAATTAAATAAAATATCATAAAATAATTTCTAAAATTTTTAAACTAAACGTATTTTTCAATTTTTAGTTTTCAGAAACAGTTTTTAAAAATGAATCAAACACATTTTCAACAATTTTAAAACATACCATAGAAACATAAATATGAAAATGACTCAACTGTAAATTAAAAATTGAAAGTCTGAAACACTCTTGTTCTGGTAATTAAAGTGTTAGGAGGACATGCAAGAGAAAGTTGCCAAGAAAAAGAAAAGACTCCAGACAACCTAATAATATTAAAAACAAACCAAATATATGTCATGTATTAAAAATAGTGGTTATATTGTAGCTATAATTTTTATTTGTTATACCACATTTTAATTTTAGTTAAACTCCTCAATTAGGGATGACAATGAAGCGGGTCGGGGTAACCTCCCTAGCCCCGCCAGACAATTTCCCGCCCCTTTACCCGTTTAAGGCTGGGCAGGGTAAAGCCCTTACCCCGTTTAATTTTTTTTAAGTTTTTGGTAATTTATTTTATTACTCCTCATTCATTAGAGTGAGACAATAATATATTTTTTTTAATTTTTATTTATGCTTAAAAGTTAAATTATTCAAATAAATTTGGTAAACTAAGGCTTTTATTATTTATCATATTTTTTAGATAATTTTGGTTGCTATTTTCTATTAAAACTAACGAAATTTCATGAAATTTTTCATTTAAAATATTGAATTCTAAAAATATTAAAAAATTAAAAGGGTGTCACCCCGTCCCCAATCCGAATACCCGATTAAGGGTGTGTTTGTCTTCCATTATTGAAAGAAAAATAGAGCAATGAATAGTATTTTTGGAGAATGTGTAGTTGAAAAATAAAGTAACTTTATTGGTTTGTGTGTAGAATATTTATTTGAAGAATGTGTGGTTGACAATATTACTGTATCAAACAACTTTTTGGAATAATGATAGACAAACATGGGCTAAGTAGGTAATCCCCGTCCTATTCAGGGTGAGGCTTCGCGGGTATCGGATTTGTCGGATTTTTTGTCATCTATATCCTCAATTTTTGCTTGTTGTAGAAATTATTTCCTTAATTTTATTCGTCAAACTCTTAATTTCAACCTTTCATTAATTAGTACATTTCGTCATTGATGATTATTTATGTTAAAATATTTTACTTCCATACTTTGACTGGGGGAAAAAATATTTTTTTTATACTTTTTATTTTTTTTAAAATATATAATGAGAAAATAAGTTTGTTATACGCTATTTCAAAGAACTTTTGGGCACAAATTGTTATTAAGTACAAAATGTATATATTAAATAATGAAAAATTTGAAGATAAGAATAATAAGAAAAATCGTTAGGGATATAAATATTATAATGAGTGCAAAAAATAAAAATTCTGGTGTGAATATAATTACCCAAAGGTCAAATACATTTTTTTAAAAAGATTTTAACACTTTTATGACGTGGTTGTAAGTTAGAGTGTCATATAGTCATTGTTTGTATCTCATTCTTTCAAATTTTTTTTTACATACTCATTTTCAACCGTACATTCACACAATCAAATATTCTATACGTAAACTTAATTTTTTTTTATAACTTTCAACTACACATTCTTCAAAAATTCACTAAACAATATTTTTAAAAAAATGTGGCTACCAAACAGGGGCATAGTGATTATGCTCAAGATCTGCTGCGATTTGATTATTAATTTAGCAATTCTCATTAATTTAATAAAATGGGACAAAAAGAAGAAAATGTCTTCCTAGTTTGTCGTGGTGTTGACGAAAGACGGTTGTAATGGGAGGTGATGACCGCAGGAGGTGGAGGCGTGACAATGGGTTTCGTTTAGGTGGGGGTAAGGAAAAAAGACGAATATTTGTTTAATTTAATTATTTTATATAAAAAATGTAAAATTATCATTTTATTATTTTAAAATTATATAAAATATGATCAAATCTAGTTTTCTTGGTCAATTGATGGACATGTTGATGAAAATCGTCCATATGTCCTTAGGCTAAGTACAAATAAAAGGTTTGAGACCGTAGATGCAACAAATGAAAGATTACAAAAAAAGCTACTACAAAGTGAAAGGTACGTGATCGTAATTATAGTTATCCTAAAATTTACCCTACCTTAAAAGTTGCTTAAATAACTTTATGTTCTAAAATTGTTTGAATAATTTATGTTACATAATGGTAGGTGTGGACATGCATCGATTTAGTAATGAGAATTAATCGATATGTAATATTAATGTTATCAAATCAAATTAAAGTTATTTGGATTTGTTTGTTTCGACTATGTTCTTTTTATGCTTCAGAGAAAAAAATATATAAAATGTAAGGGTGCATTTGGTTTATTATTTTCAAACCAATTTCATTTTTTCAAAACGTCCAAAACATGCTAGGCATGCTATCTTTGAAAATATATTCTCGAAAAACACAATTAAATTTATAACATAAAATTCAAAATGCATTTTAATATTTTGAGTGTTCAGTGAAAATGCTTAAAACACTCAAAACATAGAAAATATGCAATCTAATAAAATTTTAAAAATTCTACAAAAACAATAACAAAAAATATAAATTATAAAAAAATTTCAAAAAATATAAAATACAAATACAAATTATGTAAGTTCCAAAAAATTTAAAAAATTGAAAATTAAATTCCTAAAAAGAATAAGAATTATAAAAAATAAATGTAGAAAAATTCTAAAATTTTAATATTCTGAAAAAAAAAATAGAATACAAAAAAATTCTAGAAAAATGAAAACTCTAAAGAATAAAAATAGTTTGAGATCTTAATGGTTATTAAAAGAAAAAAGTTTGAAATTTATATATTTAAATAATCACATATAAAAATTCACAGTCCACATCACTAGTTTTTATTTTTTATTTCCTATATTTTATCAAATCAATTTAATATTTATTTTGTAATAAAAAAACGTATAGAAGAATCACCAATTTTAAAATGTATATATTACTTGATAGAATATTAACATATATTTTTCTTTAATTTTAGTGAATAATCAAATTTCATGGAAAAAATATTATAAAATAATTTCGCAAAATTTCAAATTGGATGTGTTTTTTTAGTTTTGAATTTTAAGAAACAGTTTTTCAAAATAACAAATCAAATTTATTTTTAGTAATCTTAAAATTGACCATCAAATCTGAAAATTAAAAATGAACTCAAAATTTGAAACTTAAAATTAAAATAAAAACCAAATTGACCCTAAATTATTGTGTAAATTTTCTATCTTAGTGTTTGAGGTGACAAAAATGTTGAATATTATAATGGGTAATTATATTATCGCAACAAAATTTGTTAATTACACCACATTATAATTGCACCACGATTAAAATATATTTTTAATAAATACACCACAATAAATTTACAATTATATTCCTAATTTAATAAAAACTATAAATGAAAAAAAAAATAGTATTGTGGTGTATTCATCTTCCTAATATTACTCTTCATTTTTTTCATCGATATACATCTTTCGGAACCTATCCCATTCCCCTCCTCTCATTTTTCCATTCCCTCCCAAGAATTCGTCTTTTCTAAACACACGTGTTGGTATTTTTCAACTTTCTTTTCAACTCCTTGAATTTTCTTTGCCTTGCTTTGATTATTTCAGCATTCGTTCGTGATATTTTCCATCACGTAACCCGTTTAATAGGATTATCCTCTTTCAGTTCATCGGTTTCAGGCTTCAGTTTGAGTAGAATAGGGTTCGAGTTTGAACACAATCGGTTAGTTATAATCTAGGTCAGGGTGGGTCTCGGCAATGGATGAAGCTTTAGTAATTACTTCCAGCAAAGATGTTATGGTAGCGATGGTGCCTCTGTGTCGAAAGCATAGACGCTATAGAAAAGAGGAGAATCCTTAATTTATCATAATCAATTCTCAATTTATGAAACCACCAGAATAAGAAACAAAAAATAAAAAATCATGAAAATAACACCATAGAAAATAAATTTATCGTGAGGAAAAAAAATTTATCTTACCATCTTGAAAAAAAAAGAGAGTAAAAGTTGTCGTCGACGAAAAAGCTATGCACACTTAGATGTTGAGAAAGAAGAAAGAAAAAATTAGGTTTTGTTTGTGGTGGAACAATAATTTATTTTTGGGTAATTATAACTTAAAACTCTAATTAAGTAATTTTACTTAAAGCTATTTAAGTAAATAAGAAAAATATTGAATGATGTGGTGCACTTAATAAAATTTGTAGTGGTGTATATATATATATATATATAGGGCGAATCCAGCGTTGCCGTTCAGCTAGGGCTGAGACCGATGACCGTTGACCGATGACTGTTGACCGTTGACAATCAACGATCGTAATAGTCGAAAATATAATTCAATACATACGATTCGATAAATCACAAATTATAGTGCACATTTCACTAATTTCCCAACCTCCATTAATTTTTTTCATGATGTATCCCTAATTTCTAGAAAATCTAATTTCCCAAATCACAGTGTACATTTCACAAATCACAATTCACAAATCAAAATTATATCTCAAGTAACTCATAATCTCAGCATCACACAATAATAAATAACAAATGCACAAAAAAAGAAAAGAAAAGAAAAACAAACTCAAATCAGTTCCTGGAAACCGAAAGACTTACCTCACTTCACATTTCACTGTCTTCACGTCGAGGTTTCACCACCACCACCACCACTAACACATGCCACGTTTACCGTCGGAGGCAGCGACGCAGTCGACAAGCAGAGTCGCAGGCTAGTAGCAGCCAGCACCCAGCATCCACTCTCTTCACGTTGAGGTTTCGTGACTCACGACTTCGTAGTTCGTTTCCCTCGGCTCCTATGCAATTTCAATTTCAGGACAAACCTTAAGTTCTTGTGTTCTACCGGACTGGATTTTGTATAATTAATTGGCCCATTCAACTTCAAGACACGATTTGGGCCTTTTTAAAGGCACAAACTACTAAAATAATTTTCTGGGATGTTGCTTGCTGCTAGCCTTCTTCTCCATCTTCCCGACAGCACTGCGGGCGCTGTCGCCCCACTGAAGCTGAATTGCTGCTCCTGACGGACCCAGCACGGGTGGTCGTCGGGACTGGTCAAGTGCTGAGTTCGCCCCTATATATATATAAAGTGTTCCAAAAGCTCAGAGAACAAACGCGACTTAGGCATGAGAAAAAGCTCAGCATGTAGGAAAGAAGTAAAAAATATGGTTAATCCTATTTTAACGTGTACGTGACATGATGGATATCAAACTTATTTGTACAACTCAATGATGTACCAAATGACGCAGATGGAGATATGGTGATTCATAATTGGATTATGCTAGTTGTATGTGAAAACAATATATAAGATATTACATAAAATGACGCGGAGGGAAAATATTAGATGAAAAAGTTTAACTGTATTTTAAAATGACAAATGATAAAGTATCATGTAACATTATGTAATTTTTTATGTGAATGCTTATGTATATGTAGTAAGATTAATTTTAATATTTGTAGATTGCTTATCTACAAAAATATTTAAAAGAACATTTGTTATATGTTGTCTAACACATTGTCCTTGTTTTTCTATATAATAAGTTGGTAATTAAAGTAAAACCTACATTTGCTTTCAATGTTAATTTACTCATCTTAGTCTCCATTCGGATACAATTTTAAAAATAGTTATAAATTCTATCAAAGCGAAACGTTATTTTCAATCAAACATTTGTAATTATTATTCATTATTATTTCCACATTTTCATGGGATTAACTATTGTTCCTTTTTATACTCCATTTTATAAATTTGACAAAACAAAGATTAACATAATATTCTAAAATACTTATAAAAGATTTCAAATTAATGTGCAACAAAAATTTTGCTAAATGCTACATATAGATTAGAATAATACTATCAGCACCAGATTATGTGTAAGTATGTGATATGTCGTAATAAATGAGTTAAAAATTTTTGTATTTAATTGAACCTATAATTTAATGACACGAGTAATGTCACTTAGACAGATATTCAATATTAAATGTGCTAAATAACATTACTTTATAGATTAATGTCTAAATTTTGTTGACCCAAAAATTCACTATGACCTTGCAGTCGAGATCTTCTAATAGGTTTTTGCCTATCCATATGTTACGTACATACTCGTACAAATTGTTAGGAGCAAAGATACATCATCGAAAAAGGTTCGATAATCATTGGCAATCCAAATTCAAGTCAATTGTAGGGACACAAAGAGTATTAGTGGAATGGGTAAGAGAGAGACGATTAAGTAGAAATTTGGCTAGAGTTTTAAGATTAATGTGCATTCACCTTTACCCGTGTATATTATAGGGAGGAAATCGTTTGGAACATCTAGGTCGATACCTTGCAGCCTTAATTCCACGTATCAATTGCTGGATTGAGGTGAGGTGGTGATGATTTGCGATGCAGCATCACGTGGGTTGGGTGGCTTGGCCGGATGGCGGCAGTGGATTTTCTAGTTTTTGGGTTGGTTTTGTGGTGTGGTGTGGTGTGGGGGTGGGGTGGGGTCCTTCTCTCTCTCTATTTTCTGGTTTATTTTTATTAAATTATTTTATGTAGAAATATATAAAGTTACCCTTCCACCTTTAATGAAACTAGTCAGAGTTGAATATGTATTGCACGTTATTTTGAAATATTCTATAAAAGTAATATTTGATACCAATTTATTGAGAGGATTTAATGAGTTTTAAAAGAACTAAAGAAAATAAAATTTAGGATAGAACTTTTAAAAAATAAAATTGTATTTTTAAAACTCAATTTCTATGATTCAAATTTTTTGTGATAATGAAATATTATAAATGAGCAACATTTTTATACTACATTTCGTACATAAGAATTTATTGTTAATACATGAATTTAAACACTCATTAAAATTTATAAATACATGGATAAAAATAAATTCATCTATAATAACTCTATATTCATTTAGATCAAGATTCATCAAGTCAATATATATTAATGTTAATATTAATTAATTGAGAATTAATGACACGAAATTCAATAATGACAAAAATTTTGTAATATTTATTACATATTAAAATACGAAAATTAAAGTATTATTAAAATAATTGAATTGTAGTAAAGTTAAAATCGTCCAGAAAAAAATTCTCACTTGTAATGTTTTATATATTATAGATAATTAATAATGTAGTTAAAATTATTTTTTGAGTCAACTAACAGACTAGTTTCCATATGTCCTGCTGCTATATGTAAATTAAAGGTTTGGGACTGTGAATACAACAAATCAAAGATAAGGTAAAGTTGCAAGAGTTTGAAAGGATTGTGACTGGCAATTATTCATATTTTTTACAATACATTTCATTTTGTTTACATGGCAATTATTAAGTAATTCACGATTGAATTAGAGATGCTTTTATGAGACATTGATTGAAACAGTGGGTTTTTTTTTTAATCATATTTTTTTAATTTAAATTTCCCATTTATTTTATTTAACTGAAAGTAAGGCATTTTAGTCTATTTATCCGAAAATTGACATTTTTAATGGCAACTGAATGGAATCATCCAGAAGGACCAATTCCGTCAATTGATTGAAAGACTAAGGATTTTCATGCCAAAATTTAAACGTTAGGGACCATTTGCACACCAATTCCATAAATTGGGGACCATTTTGGCTAGTTCCCATATGTCATATGTAGTTAGTATAGCTACAAAAGAGGTGAAACAAATGTCTAATTTTTTATTTTTTATTTTTGAAAAAAAAAAAAAAAGAAAAAAGAAGAAGGAATTATTACAACCTTTGACAACTGCGATTTGCGAGAGTTTTTCCAAGGACAAAACTCTTACAAGAACACAAAATAGGGAAAAAAAGAGAAAAAAAAAAAAACACCAAACTGAAGATAAAATCATCACGCTTGAGAATCACCCAGAAATCTTAGAAGCCTCAAGATCAGCAGCCTGCTTGAGGAAATTCTTTTCATCATCTTCAAGAGCCATCTGAATTGGGTTAGAACCGAGTCCATCAGCAATCGCCAGCATAATCTTCTTCATCTCGTTCCTAAACTCCTCCTTATCCACCGTCCCGCTTTGGTCGCAATCGAATTTGTCAAAAATCGAGTCGTAGAGCTTCGTCAGTTCCTCCGGAGGCGTGGCCACGTCCACCCCGAAGTGGGTCTCGATAAGGCGGAGCGACTCAAAGACGCGGCGGAGCTCTGATCTTGATAAAACGCCGTCGTTGTTGAGGTCGAGGGAGGCGAAGGCTTCGTCTACGCTTTTTTTGAACTGGGCCTCGTCGTCTACGAAGGAACGGACTGTTGAGCCGTCGATGATGACAACTCCCATTTCAATTTGCTCTCTGTAGTGTGTGTGTGTGTGTTTTGTGTGTGGTTTTGGGGTACAAGTGGAGGAGGGTTGTGGTGGTATTTATCCTTGGAAATGTTAGAAGCATGTTTGGCTAAGCTTAGAAGTGGGTCAATGTTACTTATAAGTAACTTATAATTACCAAACCCAACCGAGACACAATGGAGTTTTGTAAACTAATTAAGATTTCATTGTAAGTTTAGCTTCAACTAATAAAATTTACCATTTCTTATAGCGCAAAAAAAGAGCTCGTTTGAAAGCTAGGCAAATGGTACTTATCAAAAAAAGAAGATAACAATTTTTTAATGTTTGATCAAGTAAATGCCCTCGACCAATTCCCGTTGAACTAAACTTTCATAAATTTTTTAGTTGCCATTTAACTTTTAGAGATGTCTGAATTATAATTGATCTTATTAAAAAAATATTTCGTCCACCGATCGTTATTTCAACTTAACAAACTATATACATGGTCGTAGAATGATGGATGGGATAGTTTCCCAACAAACTTTGGATCGTCCACAGGTACATTTGGACAAATTTAGTAGCCTATTATTTGACAAATTTTTTTTTGAATAATGAATATTTGGAGAATCTGTAGTTAAAAAATAGTGAAAGTCTTTGAATTTACACATGAAACTATTAGGCTTAGCCAAACATGGTGTAGGAGGTATTGGATGGATGGGATACATTGTTTATGGCCATCAAATTCAGCTGCCTTGGAACATGTATTTTTGGAACGTGGATTTGTTTGCGGTGGATGAGAAAACAATTTTTTATCTTTTGCTTTTTCATTGGGGGAATCAAATTATAAATATCGTATGGTCGGTTCACCATAGCCGTAGGATTATATTTTTGTTCTGTAACGTGTTTTTAAATTAACTCATTATTTTAATCATCACGTGTGATAATATCATGATATTATTCCCTTTGATATCTTTATTTTTTTTCGATTGTTTTAGATTATATATTTTTTTTATATGATTGTGAGATCATTACACAATTATTATAAATAAGAATGCAGAAAGATTTTTGTATATTTTATTGAGAATCAAAACCCTTTATATTTATAGAGAAGCGTTGGTACAACAAAAGATAAAATAATCTAAATAAATAGGGCAACGGGAATTTCCCTTTGCATGACTATTTACATAATAATTGCCTCATAAAAAAATCTTATTTGACAAAAATTCGATAGAACAAAAATACCAAATAAATGAAAAAAGAGTAAAAAAAAATTTGGAGTAATAAAATATTGTCTTGTTAAGACATTGTCAAGAAATTTTAATTGAACAAAACTTTAGCAAAGAAAAAGAGTACATTTAATCTCCTTGATTTCAATTAATAAATATTCCCGTATTATAAATTTCTGGTAAAGTATGTTTCATTTTGTCTTGTTACATCCCCAATCAGTTTAATTTTCATATAAGATATTTATTAATCTTTATTTGACTTTAATCAACATGATGGTCCATTGAAAAACAAATTTTGTTGTTGATCTTTTCTAGAAGTCTTGTATATAATATATAATGCACAAAAGTAAAATCATAAGATTATAATGAAGCGAATGTCTTATATGTATTTGGATTGCAGGCTCAAAAATTTCAGATTTCTTTATTAATTTTGTTAGGAATACATCATTTTATTTGACCAATTATTTATATGTTGGTATTTTTCGTTTTTTTTTTTTTTCAAAATCTTGCTATCATTCATAATATGAAGCGTTACATTATGCATAAAAAAAGTTGTCAATAATGTTTTCTTTTTAATTGCATTTATTTCTGCATAATGACATAATTTATTGAGATATCTCAATTTTCATTATTTTAGGAATCGGAATCTCTTCTGCAGTTTTACAAATTTCTATTTCTAAATTCTCACCAACAGTATATGCCTCCTTAATGGGATTAACTTTACAATTTGCTCCATTTTCTTTTGAAGATTTTTGTGTAAGAATTGAATGTTATTACGCTTCAGACATGCCATAAGTTATCAGATACAATATTAAAAAACTGTCCTCCCAAGACTTCAATCTGAATTGGAGTATTTAAAGTTGATGTGTAAATTTGTTAATCTCTTTGATTAGTACATGAATCTAAATGAAATATCTTTCCAATTTCTTATTCAGATTTTTTTGTTCGAAGATTTAGATAATAAGATGATGTATTAGACTTATTATTTTCACCCCTAATGATGAGAAAATTGTCCAATTAAAATGATAGTTGACAAATCATATTATAAAATATTATCTGTTAAGTTTAAGAAGTTTTATAAGAGTTCAAATAAATATGTACCTCACTTTCAGTGTGTGGGTACAAAATTCTTTTTGAATTATGTCATTTGTTGATTTTTTTTCCATCCGACTCTATCTAGAAGTCAAGTCAATACTGGAGTTTTAAAATTCAGAGTTACGAGGTTCATTTGCTAGAAGGAAAAATACGATATGAATATTTTCCTCCTCTGTTAGGCGAATGAGTTAGCGGCCCAATTTTTTCTTCACTTCCAATTATGACTTCGAACATTTAACCCTCGAGAATTATACTTGTTTAGATTCAAATGCAAAATTAGAACAGTTAAAAGTGACAAATTACTTATTAATTGATTTCTAGATGATTAAGTTAATTAATTCAATTTAATTGATTCTATGTGTTAATCAAATAAAATAAATAAATATCAAAGGTAATAAAGAATACCTAACATGATCATATATGAATATTCCTAACTGGATAAAAAATTTTCGGGCAAGCTTGTCACTAAAATCCACTAGAAAAATTAATTTACAATTAGTTCAAATACTACTAGACTTTAACTAACTTTGACCACCTAATTTGTAAATCAACAGACAACTCCTTTGGTTGTGCACGCCCACACTTCTTTGAACTCAGAGCTACTTTTCTCTTCGTATGAATCAACAAGAACAAACCTCATTCTTGAGCGCTGTAACTTCAAGCGCCTCTTCCCGAAATTCTAGAACTCTGAAAGCTAATTGACGAAGATATGATTTTGTTTTGGTGTTTGATATTTCTGTGTTTTGACCTGTAGACTGATGCAAGAGATATTTGAATATGTATTTGACCACCTTAAAGAACAAACTCTTGAATAACAACAAATCTCTACTAATGAAGGATCAATATATGTGATCAAATATATGAACAAAATATTTTGAGGTTGAATCAATAGAATCAATGGAATGTGTGTATGATATTCAATAGTGAGATCTCTAAGACAAAATAATGTTTCAAAATACCTTTGAACGTTCATGAGACTGTATATTTATAAAGGAGATGTTTGGGATGAAAAATAAACTCAAAATCAAATTTTACCGTTCCTCAAATTGAGCTGTCGCTCGAGCACCTATCGGGCGGCCAGTAAACATTCTCTAAATAGTTGTCAGTATTTTCATTATAACTTTCGCTCTCGTTATCCGATTGAGATGATTCAAAGTGCATTGAAAAGATAACTCAAAAAACTACAATCTTTTGTGGATAACATTTTACAAATTTGAATGTTTTCTATGTAAAAAATGTGTCAAAACTTGTGACTGGGAATTTGGAGCAAAACTTGTACAACAATTTGTCACTAATTTGACTTATAATTACATTCCATTGATCATATGTAATCTCTTTGAATATCTTTGATTACTCCAAGGACTATACTAATCAAACCTTGACTATTTTTACTTTAATAACAATTCCATTACTCTTGTTTTGACTTTGATTACAACTTAATTAACTCCGAATATAATTCAACTTAAGCATGATTTTGACTAAGAAAATTGATATTACAAATTTAGAAATTGTCAATTATATAATTTGGACCTAACAATCTCCCATTTTGACATTTCATGATAAAGTTATTTATTTAAAAGTTAAAGTCAAAACAAAAATCTACCCAACAACATAATGTTCAAAAATACTTTAATATCTTGTCGACCTGTTTCATGAAACATATGAAAAAACAATACCACATGAAAAACAAAAGAAAATTAACAAGTGATAAGTAGAACTAGCACTCAAAGCATGATATTGATATTAGATAAAACACCAAATCAAACATAATATCAATATGAAAAAAAATTGCTAGAACAAACATTTATATTACTCAATTTCTCCCACTACCTCATATCCAATAATCAAATCAAACAAAATTGTTCAAAAATTTCTCCAAATTTCTCCCCCTAACTCACATTCTTAACTCCCTGAAATAAATATTAATCTCTCCCTCCCCCTCCCCCTTTGTTACGAATAACAAAAGAAAAATAGTAATATAAATATGAATATCATCGAGAGTAATGAGTTAAAAAAATATGCACATACAAAAATATATAAAATTTTGCAAAACATGTGATGGGAGACTCATTTCTTTTGATACAATTGTCTTTTTTCATGGAGTTTTTTTAAACATACCATTATGAACAATTATTTGCTTACTAATACACACACACACACACACACACACACACACACACACACGAGTTTAAACCTAAATTGAGTAAATTGTACAAGCTATTCATGTGCAAAAAGTGTATTAAACTCATGTAAGTAAGTCTCAAAACTTTAAATAAATGAGAAATGATATGTAAAGAATCACCGGTGAATGAATAGATTCTTCAAATTGTGATTACAAAAATAGTGCTACTAGTATCTTTTTTAATTCAAAAGTTCATATTTAATTGTATCAATTTTTATTTCTTCCCCTATTTGGGGGCATACACACACATTTTCTTTTATTTTTCAAATCTTATTTTCAAAATATTCTTTATTAAGCTTTCTATATGACTTATGTAATGAGCTTTACGTCGATAAATATAAAGTCTGATGACATATAGAGCATCAAATATTAGTATACCTTGCAAGCTTAATCATTCAAGTTATATAGGCTACGAAGAAAAGTATAATATTGTCTCACAATATTTAAGTAATTAAAATATTTTTCTTTGAAACTCTGTACACTTTTCTTTTTGGGAGAATACACAAGAGCTTAAGTCAACTAGTTAAAAATTATTCCATATTTAAAGTCAACTCACCATACAGATGACCTCCATCCCAAAATTTACATATGTGGTCAAAACCTTCTCACAAGAGCTTAATGCGTGCAATGTAGATGATACATCCAATAACCTATACTAAGTATTCTAAATAAGTTCCAAATAAAGTTAATAGAAACTTTATTTATTATTCATTAATTATATTAGTACTTGATCACAAATTAACATGTCCAAAAAAAATATTTTTTTCTTTTCTTTTTTTTTTTAAAATTTCCAAATTTTTATANAAAAAAAAAAAAAAAAAAAGAAGGGAAAAGTATAGTGTGAATGCATGAATAAGTAGTTATCATGAATAAAGCAAAAGAATGCACCAACAACCTACTCAATGAGGCAAACAAGTGCTCTTTGATCTATAAATCACTCTTCTTGACCCAAACCTTCCTAGATGAAGATGAAATCGTAGTGAATTAAATCTTTAACTAAGTCAAGTGACTTGATTAGTCAATAATTTAATATAAGTAGTTAGATCTAATTAGTTGTTCCTAATCAATGACTTATGACACTTAGGTCTAATATTACCTAAAACATTACAATTGTGACATGTGAGAATGAAACTAGGAGCTACTCTAGGTTTCAAATTTGAACCATAGGTGAAGGAAACTTGTGTCGTATAGATGATTTCGATCTTCGAGCTCCTACACTCCTAGGTTTGTTAGAGGCAGCTACAAAGTTGGTCTTACTCAAAGAGTTTACAACATTTAGGTTTTATGTGTTCTAATTTACCATAATGATGACACGTGGGGATGAACCTAGGCTTGATTAAAGTAGGTACACTCTTATTTCTAGAAGACGAAGTGGTATGAGAATGTCTCTTTAAGTCCTACACCTTCTCTATACCCAGTTGGTTTTTGTAATTCTAATATGTTTTTAAGCTTGTTAGAAATAATAGCAAAATATTGAAATCGAGCATTAGATTCCTAGAGATTGCTCGTAAGAGATTTAACTTTAATATCTAAGGATTCTTTCTCAACCCTTAACTCATTCAATTTACTACTAGACTCCTTAAATGTGTCTTCTAAACTCTCATTTTCTAATTCAAGTTTATGCAATTTCTTAAAAGCAAAGGTATTCAATTTTTTGAACTTAAGGTACTCCTCAAATAATTTATCAAAAGCCACGTAAATATCTCTATCATCATGTTACCCATTATCAGAATGTGACTGACTCATCTAGACAAAGTTGGGTCAAAGATCACAATTAAGCTCTAATACCAATTGATACTTTTCTTAAGTATTTATTAAGCTAATATCACTTGTTGGAAATTATAGTTGTTTAGACTCAAATGTGGAATTAGAACAATTAAAAGCAACAAATCACTTATTAATTGGTTTTTAGATGATTAAGGTAATTAATTCAATTTAATTAATCCTATGTGTCGCTCAAATAAAATAAATAAAGATAAAAAACAATAAAGAATACCAATATGATCACCGAGGAAAATTCCTAATATGATAAAAAAAAATCTCCGGACAAACTTGTCAGTAAAATCTACTAAAAACGTTAACTTAAATTTAGTTCGGCATTGCTAAGCTTTAGCTAACTTTGGCCATCTAAATTGTAAATTATCAAGGAACTCCTTTGGTTGCGCATGCTCGCTTTTCAGAACTTTGAGCTATTTTTCTCTAGACATGGATCAACAAGAACGAATCTCGTTCTCGAGCTTTGGAACTCCAAGCGTCTCTTTCCAAAATTTCAAAACTTTGAAGGCAATTGGCGAATGTAAGGTTTTGTTTTTGTGTTTGATCTTTTTATGTTTTGATCTGTAGGCTAATGCAAGAGATATTGAAATATGTATTTGAATTTTAAAGAACAAACTCTTGACTTACAGTAAGGTTTTACTAATAAAGGATCAATATGCGTGATCAAATATATGAACAAAGATTTAGGAGTTGAATCAATGGAATGTATTTTTGATCTTAACAATGAGATCTTTAAGGCAAAGTAATGATTCAACTTATCTTGGGACGTTCATGGGGCTATATGTTTATAATAGATGTGTTTAGGATGAAAAATGAACTCAAAATCAGCTTTAAAATCGAATTTCACTGTTCCTCGAATTGAGCACAGCTCGAGCACTTATCGGGTGGCCATCGAACAGTTTGTGAACAGTAGTCAGTATTTTTATCATAATTTTTTATCAGATGTTCGATTGAGATTATTCAAGGTGCATTAGAAAGCTAACTTAAAGTGTTACAATCCTTATTGAAACAGTATTTTTCAATTTCGAATATTTTCTATGTGAAAAATACGTCATAACTTATGACCGAGAATTTGGATCAAAACTTGTGCAATACTTTGACACTCATTTGAGTTCTAATTGCATTTCATTGATCATATGTGATTTTCTTGGACATCTTTGACTATTCCAAGGACTATACTACCAACTATTAACTATTTCGACTTTAATCACAATTCCATTACTCATATTTTGACTTTGATTACAACTCAATTAACTCTTAATACAATTCGACTAAAATATGATTTTGATCGTGGAAATTGCCAATTATATAATTTGGAACTAACAGTAGGATACGGTATTAAGTTTCGGGTATTGACTTGGCATAATGGCATTTACTCATACAAAATTGAACATTCGGATTAGGAGGATACTAATTAAGCTTCCTATGTGTTTTCAATTCCCATTACGACCTGGCTCATGAATTTCAATAATTGAATCGTAATTTCTCTATTAGAGGGCACAAAATTTTCGTAAGGACTGAGTTGCTATGGCAGGGCTCTCAAACGGTCATTCTTCTAAAATTGTACCTCCACTCTTCCTTTACGGATTGTCATTGTACAATCCGAAATTATCGATTTAAGTGTAAAATTCAAATACTATAAACGGTCAACCAACTTGAATATTAAAATACATTAGCCGTTCATTTTGGAATAGACATAAATACATTTAACTTAGCCAAAATAATGATATTAGAACATAGTAATGAAAGGCACACAGCAATAACAACCAAGCATATTGTCGAATCAGTTCATCGTCGAGTCCTAGTTCATTTCCCGGGTCAATTTGACCCTACAATCAAGCATCATCCTCCATCGCATGATCATTGTATCTTGCGCTTGGTCGCCACATTCGTCTTCACTTGCCCGGGCGTGGTGTTCTTCAATGACATTATCCATATCACTACTATATAAAAAAGACAATTTTGGGAATACTATAGATGCAATTGTAAATGAATGAGGAGTTACTATTTGTTTTCCCAATATTTACTCTTCAAGTGCTCCAATTTTATTTTCGTTTCTCCACTCCTCCAATTTTATAATTCAGTGCGCCTTATATCCATTTATCATTATATCAATTTATGAAGGCTACCTACCTTCCCTGCCCTTCAATTTCAAGTTCTTGGAGTGCCTTCGCTCCTGTTTGAGACTCTGAGGAGGCAGAAGGTTGTGTGACTTGCTTCGTGGAGGCATCAGCTGCTTACATGAAAGAAAACTTACGGGAGAATATAACATTTTTTTATTATATTACGTCGCTTGTTGATTGTTGATTATAGAGGTTATTTGTTGTATGTTTTTTGACTTGACAAACTCATAATTGTAGAGGTTGTTTGTTGTATATTTTGTCTGGACAAGCTTGAAATTGAAACATTGGATGCCGGTAAATGTAATTTCAAGCATCTAGTATTTATTGAAGCTCACTTATTTCTGTTAAGGTAACTTGGATATCTTTCCAATCTTGTAATTTAAAAAAAAAAAAAAAAATCTTCGTGGTGTCTCCGCACTCTCCGTGCACCGCGGAGAATTTTTTTTTTTTAATTCTCAATCATATCTCCGTGCGGGGAGACATGGTGTCTCGTGCGGAGACATCATGTCTCCGTGCAGAGACATGGTGTCTTGTGTGGAGACATGGTGTCACCGTGGTGTGTGGAGACATTCACCGTGCATCACGAAGAATTTTTTTTTCTAATTCTCGATGATTTTGGATACAAGTCTTCATTTTTTAATTCAAATTGACTCTTTTTTTTCTGGTTATTAAATTTATGTGATAACATTTCCTTTCGGGGGTGCTGCCCTCGAGCTCCCACGAGGGGCGCTGTCCCCTCGACTTTCGCGACCTGATCGGGCAGGTTGATCCTCGTCGGGAAAGTAGCCCCCTAGCTCTATGAAGGGCATTGTCCCCTCGACCCCTAGGACTTGACCGGGCAGGTCAATCTCCTTTTCGAAGTGGCAAACAATTTGCATAATAACAACAAACAAATAAATAAATTATGAAAAAATATATTATCTCGAAATTAATAGTTTTCTGCTAAATTTGAAGTTTACTCAATAAGGTGGCATTCTGATGGGTAAAACTTTAACAAAATTTTTATTCCGGAGTTAGTGATTATGCTAGTACTTGAATTATTTTTTCCTCCATTTTTTTAGTTTTATATCAGTCTCATGGAAAGACTTGTGCATGACCATTGAAATATTGGTTTGATTCTAAGATTTGTATTCCATGGATTCATTTTTCAGATAGGTATATTTAACAATGAAAAAAAAATGTTATTTGTATTGTCATTGTTTTGAAAAACTCTAACATAACTTACTCTTCTATTCCGCAATGTTACACTTTCTCAATGATCTTTCTGACACTAAGTCATTAACATTTTGCAATATAAAATCCCACCAAAATATGAATAATGCGGTTAGTAAAATTTATTCATCGTAATAATTTTCTATACATACTTATTTTTATATATATTTCACATTAATTTATTCTATTAGAATTTTGATCTTGAGTTTAAACTGTTGAGACAGCTTATCAAGGACGGCTGCACCATTGTTTCAAAGAAATATGCAATTCTAGATTTCGACTTTGAAAACGAGTGTACTCGATAGATGATGTTGTAAAGAAGCATAAAAGAAAGAAATACAAGCACATTTACTTGTGCAAATAATGGGTGAGTATTTAAATTATTTGTTGTTTACTATAATACTTTATTTCCTGCTTACTTTAATTTTGTATTTATGATACTAATTTAATCAAACATAAAACTTTTTCTTCAGGCCAAATGTGTAATTTTTTCCTCAAATATATAGGATGCTTCATTTTTGGATATACAATAGAATCAGTTACTCCAGATATGATGAATACATACAGACGAAATACTACGGTAGACATTTGCTATAATGAATACTTTCTACATCCTCTTTGATCCTTCTATTAATGGATAATCGTATTTGAACAAAATATTGTTAGAAATATCTGTTACACTCATTTGATTCGTACTAAAGAACATGGCTAAAGAGACTCCCACATTACAGTTACAAACAAAAATGTAACATATAACATCAGTTATCCTTCGTGCACACATGTCAAAATGTCCACCTTTAGAATAGCCTTATGAGCATATATATAATTAAGACTATTATAATTTGTAAAACTTTTCATATTTCTTGCGACACCTGTAATTCACTTCTTTAATGTTTATATTATTGGTGTTTAATTCGCTCTTTGTGTTGTGGGTTTAAGCCTTAACATCTTGCTTGAAGTCTCAAAAGATTTATTCACATGATAAATCGCTTTATTAAAAGCATGTTTGACTAAAGTTAAAAAGATTTTTGTGCTAAATAATCTTAGATATGTTATTTTTTCTAGCATATCGTTTAAAAAAATTAATAATTTACTTATAACTAAGCTTTTAAAGTTTAGCAAAAGAAGTTGTTAACAACTCTTTATTAACGACGGCTTCCAAAACTATTCATTTTATTTATATTTTACATGTTTGCTGTTTAAATTCTAATTTAGTTATAAGTTGATATTCTTACTTTGTAGGCACATGACTATCAATTGCATGAGCTTTCTCATTCTAGAAAATGAGTAATTTCAGTTA